>CAJVPP010002207.1:0-15855 GCA_910592005.1 Funneliformis mosseae
CTTGAACCTGTGGCTATTGCAGTGTAACCCACAATAGGAGCTCAGTTGTTACCAACTGAACTAGGGATGCCGATCCCCTTAAATTATTTATAAAAATGGAAATATTATGTAATATATGCATTAATTTTCTATTTTTAGTACAACTTGTGCACATGACTTTTGGTCTAAATTTTATACACTGCTTATGACTAAAGATGGCACCTCAATTAGTTATAATAGGTGATAAATAAGCATCACAATATTATAACGAATTGCAACATTATTAAAATTTAAATTGCAACATATAACAAATAAGCATCATAATGTTACAACACCATCTTTACTCATAACTCAATGACTTGAATCATTTGGTCATTTGAAATAATTTGGGATCATTTGGTCATTTTGGATTATAATTTTAGCTGAAATTAACTGTGTGATACAATTTTATTTTAGAAATTATGATCATAATTGTTATATTCTGACATTTAGATAATTACGTATAATCTACATATTTTATTAACAAATAAAAAAAAATTTTTTTAATTAAAAATCTGATCTTTTTTCTTTGAGCTTTACTTTTGAGCTAAACTTTTTTTGGACTAGATTTATTTTAAGTGGATAAAATGGGTAAAGAATATAATTTTTGAAAGTTTTTTTTTTAACTACACCAGATAATCCAAAAGTGAACAAAAAGGTTGTTTATTTTTCATGTATACAAAAGTATACATTACCTATTGCAATATAAAACCTGATTATTTTGTTTCTAATAAAGCAAAATTGTATTGAGCACACTTAAAGAAATATTCAAATTTTGAAAAGGAATATAATAATGATAAAAGAAAGAAATTCTTTCATGCTATATACTAGAGGATGAAAAAAGCCTTCTTAATAAAAAGATATTATTAAAGAAACTTCTGATTCTAAAATTGATGATAATTCTATTATACTCCTAAAACTACAAATACTAATTCTTTTATAACTACAATTAAACAAATGATTCTTACCAATTATGTATCATGTCCATTATTAATACAAGATAACCAACATTTTAAAAATTTGGTATTACTTATGATAATTTCAAATGGCTTTTCTTTTATATTTATAGAAAATAAAAAAATACAAATATTTTTAATTTTATTGCACTTGCATTAAAACTTCCTGAACAGTAAGCAATAAGTGATAGAATACTTTCACATTCTGCAAATGAATTAATAAAGTCAATTTTACAAATTATATTTAATGATAAAATCAGGATAACAGCAGCTTTTGATAATTAGACTAACATTAAACAGGAGCACCTTTTTGAAGTTATTTTTATTACTTTTCAAGGTGAAACTTTAATTTAAAAAGCACATGATATTAGTAATTAATGATCAAGAACTGAAGATGTAAAACTTCTTATTCAAAATATAATAGATAATGCTGAACAAAAAGATATTCAAATTAATTGTTATGTATTAGATTCTGCTGGCGAATATGCTATTGCAAGGTAAGTATCATATATTAATATATTTATTTAATTTAAAATAATTGAATATTAATTATAATTATAATTATAATTTAATAGATGATAACTAAGGATAGAATATCTTAATAGAATTTTTATACCCTGTATGATTCATCAAATGAATCTAATTGTTAGAGATATTTTTAAAGAATCCAAATATTATAAGATGACATCAAAAAATGCTGTATGCATTGTCAGTTATTTTCATTCATCATTATATTTTACTAGTATGTTAAGAAGGAGCAGAAGTCATGTTACAACTAAATTATTTCTCTTATTACTCCAAGTAAAACTCGTTAAAATAATTTTTATTTTTGTTTTAATTCTGTATTAAAAACAGAAGTTGCACTTAAAGTAATTATTATTTTTTAAATTTAAAGTTTAAAAAAATTATTTAAATCTAATTTGTTTTATTTTATTTAACTTAGACATTAGTTACAAAGTTTTTTCCAAAAAGTATTGGATCAGCTAGTATTTTAAAAAGTAGACTCTTGTGATAACGTTCTTTATTAAAAAATAATAATAAAATACTTCTACTAAATATTATAGTAATAGTAAATAGTCCTGATTTTTAGTCATAACTTTATGAATTACAAAATTTATTATTACCATTATGTGAAGTATTAAATAAATTACAAAAGAATATTATGCGTTTACATAAAATTATTTATTGTTTTAGTTGGATTATTAATATTTTTGCAAATCATAATAATGAATCTTTTTTTAATTAAATAATAGTATGATTAAAAACTTGATGGGCTCAATGGGAATAATCACTTCTTTTATTATCATTTATTTTACATCCAAAATATTGGCTTTCAAAATTTTTTTCTAATATTTCAAATCTTTCTTATATCCATTTTGGGTAATAGTTAGGTTATTATTATCAAACATAGTTTAATGAATTATTAAAAAGTATTTTACGTGAATATTTATCTTATCAAAGAGAAATATTTCCTTTTGATTATAATATATATAATCAATTTACTAAAAATATTATTGATTTTTGGAAATTAGTAAAAGGTTTAACATCAGAACTTTCTCAATTAGCTTTATATTTATTTAGTATATATATTAATTTAGCTTCAGTTAAACGTCTTAGTCAAGTATGGGATTTTTACATACTAAATGTCAAAATCACCTTAATATAAGTATTAATATTTATTATATTGAATTATATATTATTTTTTATTTTAATATGTTTTAATTTTTAATTATTTATATTTTTAAGCATAAAAAAGTACTGGTAATGAGTCAATTGTGAAGTGATATATTAAAAAAATAAAAAAGAAAAGAAATTAAATAATCTGAATAAAAATGTAAATGAGTTCATATTGCTATTTCAATACAATCACATAATGATGAAAAAAAACAAAATTTTTTTTTAATTGATATAAGTGATAATAAAAATAAAGAAAGTAATATATCAATGTTTATTGAAAGAGATAATAATAATAATAATATCAATAAGATTTTTAATGTAAATTATTGGTTACAATAGTAGAAAATTAGATTAAAATGTTGAATGTTGAAAATCATTTAGATTATAACGAAGATATTAATAAAGAATCACTTGAGTTTGAATTGAGTGGTTATATTACTCATCTAGCAAATGATTTATTAGCAAAATAGAATTTATTAAATCTATTCAATGATTCATTAAAAGCTCTAATTTATCTTGGTTCTTTAACAAATTATTAAATAATTTTGATGTAAAATATAAATAATAAAGTCAATACTCATAATAAAGTTGCTATAACAAATAAATTTATTATTGATTATTTTTTTATTATATTATTATTAAATAACTTAAGTCACAGATTATTTAGTTTTTAAAATGACTTAATGATCAGTGACCAGTCATCAAAATCATTTAGATCATCTTAGATTACTTACCATTACTATTTTAAAGTTGTAAAAAAATTGATTTTTTATTATTTTATTATTATCTTTACTTTTTGTAATGATTTTAAAGATTTTAATTTTTTTATTTTTATTTTTTATTTTATTTATTATCTTTTAATATACTTAAGAAAATCAAAGATTCTAAAAAACTTAAAAATTTAAGATAAATTAATGAAATAGAATATCAAATTTAAATAATTTTGAAGATAATTTTTTTATTTTTTATATTATTTTATTTATTATTTTTACATTTTCTTGAGATGATTTCTAAGAAGAATAAATCATATTTTATTATTTACTTTATTATTTTATTTATTTATTTATATTTAGAATGATTTTTAGAAATTTTAAAAGAAAATAAATATATTTTTATTATTTTATAACAGTCAACTCTTGATATAGCGAACTCTTGATATAATGAATTTTAAGAACAAATATAATAAAAATACTCTTGTTATAGCAAATTAGCCAATCAAATCTTTTAAAATCTTCACTATAGCCTTAAAGCAAAATTGAGATTTAGAACATAGAGTTTATTATAACAAGAGTGACTATATTATTCTATTTTAATAGGAAATTCATTAGTAAATTTTAGTAATATTTTATTATAATTTCCTCACCATTTTCTTAAACTTATCTCTACACTAAATTCTAGTTAAAATTGTTTTAAATTTCTCTTAAAGCTGCATTACAATTTTATTCTAAAAAGGTATCTTTGACTTATTGAACCTTTTCCAAAAATCTATATTTCTCTTTTTTTTCAAATCAATCAAACATTGCATTTCAGTTTTTGATTATTCAAGAGTATTTAATATTTTAGTAAAATTTTAAAAAATATAAGTTAACAAGTAGAAAAACAAAATCAAGATAAAACTTTTTATATAAAATTGGATTAAAATATGTTAGCATAAATAAAGTTTCTAATTTTTTGTAAATAATTATCTTATTTTATATAAAATTCAATAATTATTTTAATTTTAATGAAATAATATAATTTTATGAAATTTTCACAAATTTAAATCATATATGAATTTTCAATTTCAAATTTTATGTAAAATTTTAATTTTTGCAATTTTAAATTTAAATTGTAAGTATTAAATCAATAATTAATTATCATTAGTTCAATACTAGTTCAATACTAATTAATCTGAGGTTGAATATTAATTAATTCTATAAAGAAATTTACTATATTAAGGTTTGATTATAATACAAAAAAATCAAAGTTGATCATGTAATATAAGCAAAACAACTTTTATTAATCAATCATATAATACAAAAAAAAAGAAAAAAAACCAGAATCTATTTAATAAATTTTCACTAGATTACTCTTAATCTGATAAATAACTTCTTAATAGAATTTCAATGTATAGAATAAGAAGTTTAGATAAATGTAGTTACATAAGAGAAAAATCATCAAATACTCTCAAATTTTGTGTAGTCTATTTTTTTGATTGTCTTTAAACTATAATATATGCTGTTCTTTTATATTTGTTAAAAAAATCATAGTAGGAAAATACTTTTGACAAATAAAATAGCAAAAATGAGAGTATTTCCTTTAAAGGTTATATAACAACTATCATAATTTAGGATTTTTAAAAGATCACAATACTGAAGTAAGAATATAAAATTTGTAAAGTATCTATCTTTAGCTTTAGTAATTAATGGTAAAAAACTAATAGGTTTTAAAAAATTCCATGACAGTTTCAGCTTTAGGTGGTCTACAACAGTTTATATTTTTGCATCTTTTAATATAAATTGAATAAGCATATAAATTGCAGTATTTTTTCAATCTAAGACCATAAAATAAAACATTCAAAAAAGATAATTTTATCTATTTTATTTTTTTTATTTATGCATTTTTTGTTACTACTTTTCCTTCCTTTTTTGTTCTTCATTTTTTACTCTTAAATAACAAATCTTAAAAGAATTTCTAAATGTATCAATATATTAAGCATCATTACATTTTCTAAAAATTAAATTATGACTCCAAATATTACATAGAGCCTTTCCAGCATGTTAAAAATTCTGAGTTACTAATTTAGAATCTATAATATTACTATGCAAATTCAAATGTTTATCAAAATGATCAATTGGTAATGAAATTCTAACAAGTTTCTCAGATAATATTACTATACCTCTTTTAATAGGATTGTATTTAGATTATCCTAAAGTATGAGTTCATATACTTAGATAATCTAAATCAAACTTTTTAAAAAACTGATAATTATGCCTTTATGTTTTTTAAAAATCTAGAATTTTTGTCTGATTCTTTATTTACTAACAATATCTAAATAGGCTGAATTTGTCTATTACTAGTTTTAGCATATCATCATATTTGAAATCTAAGGTGAGGCTTTTTAGATTTTGTATATGTATAAGTAAAGATATACCAATAGAGTATTAGAAGCAAATATAAATTGCAAGCTATCCTATTTAAAGTTTATCTTTTGATTTATCTGGTTTTATAATTAGATATACTGAAAGGATCAATTTTTGTTCGTTTTCTATAGAAAAATTATGATTAGCTACAGATATATACTTATTTATTGACTATAAGGTATAAAATATCTGACCTACTATAGGTATTCTAAGACTTATTTTTACTTTATCATTTTGTAAAATAATAATAGATATATCAGCAAACATAGAAGCAAATTACTTTGTATATTTAACAGATACAAGACAATAATATCTATTAAGATATTCTTTAATATTTGTATATGAAACTCCAGCTATAGTAACTCATACTAGATGATGATGAGTCTTTACAGTAATTGAAGTAGCTTGTTTAGATAAGAGATAATTGTTTAGTATTATTCGCATTTTATATATATATTATAATTTTCTTTAAGATTTTTATGTAAATTTTCAATGATTTGTACTTTAACAACTTCTTTTCTTATTTTTAAATCTGCTAATCTAAATGCAATTGAATTATGAATCTTATTGTATAAATCAAGATATTTAAAAAGTAGTAATATGTATTCAGAATGATTATATCAAATTACTTCTTAATTTTTAATAAGTATATTAAGTTTCTTTGCTCTGCAATTCTATGCATATATTGCATTTTATTTTAACTTGCTAATTTTATCCTTATTTATGTTAATTTTAGATTCAACTATTGCAATTTTTAAATTTGTATTATTTTAAATTAAAAATTTATTGTAATAATATAAATTTGATTTTAATTTAGCAAATTTATTTTCAGTTATTTTAATTGAGTCTGCTATCTTTTTTTTAAGCTAATACATTCTTAGAAACTTCTAGTATAGATTCGATTAAATCAATTATAGGTAGAAAAGTTAGTTCTGCTATAGGATTTAAGAAGTTAACTCTTATCATGAGTATAAAGTATAGATTAATTGAAGTAGTTATATATCCTTTAATTATATTATCAATTTTGAAAGTATTTTATTTCTAATATTCCTCTATTCTTTTACTGTATTATTACAAATAATAGTATAAATTCTTTACAGTTAAATATTTATTTAAAAGAATATATATTTGTATAAAATAGAAGTATTGCATTTAATATAAAAATAGCAAGTATCTATATAAAATAAATTATCATTTCTTAATAAAAATGTAACATAAATAGCATAGTGAAATTTATTAGTATCATATAATATCTTACATAAGAGTGTAAGAATTGAGCCTTATAGTAAATTGATATTACATAATAAATGTCATAGCCCTAATTGATGATAAATTTTCTGATATTTTAAGAGATTGTTAAATGTATGGAATGTATTCATAATGTCACTATAGAATTTTTCAACTCAAGATAGTCACATTATCAAGTCTCTACTCAGAATTCCTAACTGTAGCTTACTGTAGTCAAAACATTAGAATCTGCTTAACTCTTAACTTTATCAAATTTACACGTTAGGCTTAAACAAATCTATCAAGTATGAAGACTTGAAAGACAAAATTATGAACAATTTTAATTAAAGAATTTGGATGATAAACTCAATTATAAATAATGTGTAAGAATCACATCAGACTATATGAAGATACAAAGAGATAGAAAGATATAGGTTTTAATTGATTCCTTTATTAATACTGAAACTTGTACTTACAAACTTGTAAAAGAGTTACTTCAATTTGCAAAAAATTAATTTACAACATAAGCGAAAAATTTATCTATTTATACAAAATTTTTTTTATTACAGCTAACTAATTACTATGCTATAAACTAACTAATTTAGCAAAATAAAATATAAGTAAAATAAATATATCAAAAATAATAAAAATATATAAAATAATAAAATATAATAATAAAATTTAAAATATGTATAACACTAAATATTCTTAGACTTTACTTAATTCGTAAAATTATGATTATTATCAGTATTTAGAAGATCTTCATAATTATGTAAATTCTTCGTATTTTCAGAATTCGCAGAATTTTCAGTTTTTCAGAATTCTGGATTAAGAAATCATCATACTGCGTTATTTATGTGACTTCATTATAACTGGCCAATTGCTCCATTGACAATAAAGTATATTAATAGTTATTTTGATTATATAATAATATGTAAACATGAAAAGAAGGTTCTATTATCATCGTTAAATATTAATATATAATCTTTTTAGGTTGCAACTGTTAGATGTAGTGTTAAAGATTTGACTCTTTTATAGTTTACATATAATTCTAATAAATTTCACATTAATCTTAATTATTTTACTATTAATTTTATTAAGTTGAGTTGAGTTTACTAAACATGAGTATCTTTATTCATAGATTAAGACTTTTTTAATAATTATAAAGAGTTTATGATAGAAATAAGATATACTTTATTAAAGAAAAAAAAATAATAAGATAATAAGATATAATAAATATAAGAAAAATAAAGTAAATAAGAAAAATTTACAAAGTTGAAGAGTAATATTATACTTTCTTTTACAGAAGAGATTTTTATATAATTATCAGACTATCTTTTCTAATTTACAAAGAGCTTGTATTTATATTTATTTTATTACATATTTTGACATATTAAATATATTAATTATATTGACTATATTAAATATATTAAACATATTAACTATATTAAGAATGTTAAACATGTTTAATATATTTGATATTTTTGATATTTTGTATTTTGATATATATTTACAGATCTATAATCGTTAAGATCAACACTTGATCACGGTAAGCTTTTTGATCTATCTGCATTTATTCTATATAAATAATAATAACAGCATAGTTTCTGTACTATTTAACTACTAATAGCTTTTTATTCTATAATTAAAATATTTCATAAATCACGTGAAGGACTATGATATAATCTCTCATATTTAATGCTTTAAGAAGTAACTCTCTCTACATTAGCCTTTTTGTATTAATTTTTAACTAAATCTTTACTTGACTTAATAGTTCTTTTTTTTACGATTTATCTATTTTTAAATTAAATAACTTAAAATCATAATTTATTAATGTAACATTCTTTTAATTTTATATAGATATTTCTCTTATATATTTAGATTTTACAAACTACTAGATGGAAATCACTTAATTATAGACTAACCAAAATTGGCTAATACTCTTTTTTAATATTACTCTTATACCCTACTTACTGTCTTTTACTTTAGCTGAAATATTTGTTATTCTTGCTATTATTTATGCCTTTTATCTAATATTCAAGTTGAAATCTATATAGATTCATAAACCATTATAGATTTATATCATAAAATTATTAAATTATATATTAAATTTTCATTATTGAATTCTGCATTTAAATTCTATATTTTCATATTTAAACAACCATCCTTCACCTTATTTTCATTAACAACTTTCAAATTATTTTTACAAAAGTTAAAGCTTATAATGATGACTAATTCAATAATAAAGTAGATCTTTTAGCTAAATAAACTAATAGTAATCTTTGTTATATCAATCCTGATTATTTAGAACTAAAATATACTCTTTATCATAATTCAATATTCATTATTACATCTTCTTATCTCTAGATTAAAAACAAACAATAAGCATTTTAGATTGAAGTTTATTAACTTTTTCTCAATTTTTCATTTATTTTAATCACTATATTGATTGATCAACACTCTTTTACATATTAAACGACTCAGAAAATGCTAAAAAGATATCATTTGATACTTGTAAGAGAAAACAATTTAAGTTTAAATTAGTTTTATAACTCCTTTTAACTCTGAAAATCACAAATGTTTGATATTTTCAGATTTATACTTCATCTATATGTTTTTATTGCAATTCTGCAATTGAAGACTATATATATATTTGGCTTTGTTCTTATAATTTACTATCTCTGTCTAATATTATTTAATATCATAAACAAACCTTTATATCTCATTTAAGGGATTTTAATCATCTTAATAACAATACACCCTTTAATATCATTAATCAATCACCAATTTGATTACTTACCATTAATCATAATAGCTTATGCTTTACTGATTTTTAAAGGGATTGTCCTTTCATTCTTCTTCGCATCAATCAATTCTATTACTTCTAACAAATAACTCTCATTGGATCTTCTCTCCTCCTTATTTGATAACATATTTAATTCTATTTACAATATTTGAAAAAAAATGTGAATCTTTACAATAATGAAAAATACAAATAATATTACAGATGATTTTATTATAGCATGGGTCTCCTCTAGCTTTCCTTATACACCTCAAATACCAGTTTCTAACCTCCCTCCTTTTTAGCAGCTATTGCTTATGGTATTGTACTAGTCAAATTTCTGGTATGGCAGTAACCACACCTTTTCTTCTGAACGTTTGATATCTGTATTTTAGTTTAGTTTAATTTTCTAATATATAGTTTTAGTTCGGTAAAAAGTGCAAGGTTAGTATTGATAAAGTAATTTGATTTTCTAGATTAGTTTATAGATATTTTTGTATTTTCTGTTTTATTTTGATTTACTTGTAAAATTTGAATATTAATAAGATTGTGTAAAGATGATGAAATATTAGATAATGAAAATAAAGAAGCAAGCAGCAATAGTAGAAAAAAATACTGGTAAACTTTAGAAATGCTTTAAACTAGGTAAATTATAAGTTATTAATAAAATATATTTTTCGGTTCTCTTTAGAGCTGAGATATTTTTACCCAATGTAAAGAAAAGAACATACGACATATCGATGCAAAAAAAAACTGCAAAAGTGCACATCGATAGTTTAATCGCTTCTTTTTTTTTTATTTAAATCAATTGAAATCGAACATTACACGATATAAAAAATAGGCCTGTTCAATTTTGATCGCTTTTTTAGTAAAATTTTTAATACACTTTAAAATTTTAAGGAACATGCAAGCTAATGAGAACATTTCGACTAAACGTGTTAGCTCTTCCAGTTCTCATAGTTCTGGACCTCAAAAGAGGAAAAAAAATAACATTACGCGTTCAACTCCGCGTTTAATTTTGCCTAACTCTCAGCAAGAAGTTTCTCAAGCTCCTCTTCAATTGCAACAAAATATTCTTCAAGTTCAACTTCAACAACAACGAAATATTCTTCCTCAACTTCAACAGCAACGAAACATTCTTCCTACATTTTGTAAAAAAAAAAAATAATTTATATACGAAAAAAAAATGATCCGATCAATAAGCCCGATCAACGTACTCAATTTTTGATTTTGATCACATGTCAATGGATTTCCGAGATTGGGACGCGAGCTTTATGTCAGATGAATACCTGCCGATTTGCAAGAAAAAAACTTACCTTCGCTAAGTTTGGACTATTACTTTTTTTTACAATATCAACGTTTTTTTTTCGCTACCAGGTAAATTTTAGTAAAAATTCTCGTTATAAGTTATATCGATAGTTTTGTTAAGCATGAAGAAAGTGTCTGCGGTAGGGCTGAGGCCTATCGGAAGCCAGATATGGCGAGTCGCCATCAAGCGGTGGCCGGCTGACTTCGTTGCATCAGAACTATTGTGGGTTCGTTATCATGAAAGATGTCTGCGGTAGAGTTGAGGTCTATCGGAAGCTAGTTATAGCGAGTCGCCTTCAAGCGGTGGCCGGTCTTAATTGAAGAACTGCCCATTTTTTATTACTTTCTTGATGCTTTCGTTTATGATAATACTTACAGTCTCTTTTTAACAAAGCAATAATGAGAGGAGAAAAAGAAAATCTTCTATGAAAACCCGGCAAGAAGCGAATTATAAATTGGATATTAAATTCTCGGGAACCAACTCCAATCGCTTTTTTTCGCTTAACCCATCCAACAGCGCGTGCACGGGCGTTATCAAAATGTAGATCTTGCTTTGGGTCGTAGTGAGGGCAATAAGCTCGATAAGCTTAGAGACGTGAATAATGACGTATGTATTTAAGAATGTTGACAATTTTGACGTAAAACAAAGTATTTTTAATGTCTGTTCTCTCTTAATAGGAAGAAACTTTACAAAGTGATTGGGAGACTTGGCTAAAGAAAAAAAAGCTGTATGTCTATTCCACGTATTTTTTGAGTTATAATTTCGTGGTTTCTAAAATTCAAATTTATGCTTTAGATTCTAGCTTGTCGAGCAAATCATGATACAGGTCTGCGCATTCAACAAGATTTTACATCAACTATGACCAATGTAAGTCATTTATCAATAAGTACGACTTTGGTGTTCTTACAACTTTACTTAAAAAAGATTTTCACCGTAGATTGTCGGTATTTTCGGTACAATAAAAAGTGATGACAATAAGGAGAATGATTTTGATATTGAAGAACACAGTAACAGAAAACATCAATTGGAGGAGGTAGATGGTGAAGAACTTAATAATGAAATACCGATAGCTTCGGTTCCATTATTTACGAAAAAGGCGAGATCAGAGGACAGTGATGTTGATGTAGAGCACGAAGACATCTATATTAGAGCTGTTCATCTAGCTCACAAGGTACAACCCTTCTTTTATGCATAACTTTGGTCTCCTTGGGTATCTTCTGACCTTAAGGTTTATACTGTTGCACAGGAAACAACTTCAGAGATTAAGGATATTTTTAAAAAAATAGAATCCTTAAAAGACCGCATTTTACAATACCGAATCATTAATCTATCAATAAGAAATGCCACGAATCCTCTTCATAAAGTATTGACAGAAGGTGAAAAGAAATTATTAAAAGATATTTGGATATCGGTAATTAATGCATTTGTTATAGGAAGTGTGCTTAGTTATTTATGGTTATTACAGTATTAATAATATGCTTTTTTAAAAAGCTCGAACCATCGGAAGTTGACAAAATCAAAACTGCCCGTTATAAAAAATGGGAGTCGGAAGTAAAACCTTTAATAAACACATATCATAATCATCTGGAAGTTGAATCAGTTTTCGATGACATTTGCTTGGATGATGCAATTGAGATCGTTGCTAAGAAGCCGTATAATGGAGTTTTCATTTATAAAAAACATTACGAATTGAATTGGGTACAAGATATATATAGACGTTTGTGAGTACTAGTATTCTTATAATTATTGATCAAAGTTTTATCCTGTCATTGGATTGACTGCTTCTACTTATTTTTTTTTTTTTTAGTTTAATGATCTTTATGGCACCTATCAATCAGCTATTGGACCCCGAACAGACAGAATTTTCTTATAGAGAAAATTTCATTAATCCTATATTCGCGAAAGTATTCGACGACTTAATGGAAATCATTAATATGAGGACGTAGGTTTTGATTCAATACTTTTTTCCCATTGTTTGTTGCATGTCTTATAATAACGTGATATTCTCCTGTTTTATTACACCAGCGGTGAAATCGAAAATATGTTGATAAAAGCTCAACGTATCGAGACGCGAGTACGCACACAACGGCTCAGTCTTGGTTGCCGTCAGGATGGTGTAATTATTGTTAATGTAAATGGGACTTCGATGGAAGTTGGGTTCATGGATGTGGTTGGAAGTGCTGTCTATGATGATCTTACCAAACTATCCGAGGATCTAGAGAAAGTGCTAAACTGTAAGTATGTTTATAGCTTAATACGTCATATTTACAACGGGATAACACACTTTCCCTAATGTCTTTCAAGCAATAGCAATTTAAAGTAAGATTATTTTCTATTAAATCAGAAAAATTTGGCATATATGATTTATGTGATCAATTTTCTTATTTTGATTAGTTGAATTGATTTTTGTTTTTGTAATATTAATCAAAAGTTACAATTTTATAAAAAAAAGATTTGTAGTCTTCTTATTATTTTTTTTAGCAGATTTTGTAATTTAAACTAAAAGAATTTATTATAAATTTTTATGATAAATATTCATTTAATAAAAGTTAAAAATAAATATTTTTTTAATTACAACTGTATTATTAATATATGCAAATTTGACATATATATAGTCAATATAAATAATTTAATATACCTTAACTAAATAATAACTTTTTATAAAATTAAATTAGAAACCTAATAATATAAATGATATTTTTAACTGCAAATTTTACTGCTTAACCTATTAAGCTTTTTTTAATATATTTTATATAATAAAATACCTTTATTATATACTAATGAATAATTATAAGTGAAATTGAAATAAGAGTCAATAGAACAGTTTTTTGTAATTCTATCCATAAGTAATCATAATTTAACTGAATAAATTTCTTAACTACATCTTAAAGTTCTCAATATAATTAAATTTACAATAAAATTTAAGATAGAATATGATTTGTTATTTAACTATAATAATAACTACTTTTAATTGTTTCTTTATACTAAAAATTTGATTATTAACTTATTGTTTTCGTGTTTTTTCCAATTTTAACACTTTATTTAATCATAATCCCCTATCTATTAAAATTTGCTTTAATCCTTTTAGCTATTCAAGTAATTTAAAAATATGATAATTGAAAGATTATTCTTGTTAAATTCCTTTATTAAAATACCTGTTATACATTTTTTACTAGGGTTAATATTCATATATTTAGTAATTATTGTATTTGATAAAAAGCAGTATTATTAAATATAAGTAAAGCTTAATATTCTGAAAAATATACAGTTAACTCTTGATATAACAAATTTTTTAAACAAATATAATAAAAATACTCTTGTGATAGCGAATTAGCCAATCAAATCTCTTAAAATCTTCACTATAGCTTTATAGTGAAGTTAAGGTCTAAGACATAGAGTTCATTATAACAAAAATTTACTATACTTCAAATATAAGAATAGCATATTCATCTATTATTTATTAAAACTTTAGTTTTTCATTATCAATTATTATCTTTCTTAGATTTATAATAATATAGATCTATTTAGAAAAATTATCTAATACTTATATTTTATCAGAAAATGCAAGATAATTACAAATATTAGTCAAAAAATTATTAATATGAATTAATTGACTATTACCTTTTTTTATAAGGTTATTTTTATTTTTCATTAGAGATCTAAAGATTCTGATTTTTATCATAAGCTAAAAAAATGCATTTGTTATATACATTACCCTCAGAAAAGTATCCGGTCAGCTGAAAAAAAAATATTTATTTAAAATTTTAAGTGTAAATTTTTAAAATAATCGAAATCGTCAATAATTAAGAGATGTCTAATTCTTTTTTTTATAATTTGCCTAAGCTTACCATCTTTATTGGTTATCTGAATCTTTTAGCATTAGATTCATTATTAGAATTAGCATACCGTATAATTACATCTGTAATAGTGCTTTTTAGAAACTTTAAAATGTATACGAAAGTCTTGTAAGTCCTTTCTGCTAACTTTAAACTAATAATTTGTCTGCGTTCAAAGTCATTTAATTTGCGATTTTTTTTTCATGTTGAATGGCGCAATTTTTAAAAAGGTGAAATCGAAGTTGTTTTATGTTTTTATATATTAAACCTGATCTATGCATTATTACACAAATATAAACATATGCACATTATCATCAAAATCAGGGGGATTATTTAAAAAAAAAATTTTATTTAGTTGATATGTCCGATCTTGAGAAATTTAAAAAAAGCTTGACCAGATACTTTTTTGAGGGTAGTGTATGATAATGATAAGTGAATTATTTGATTAAGTTACTTCTTTTAAATTGTTTTCTGAAAAATAAACATTTTTTACTTAAATTCATTTATTTATTCTAAAATATTTTCTAATAGGTCACTATATACAGTCGAAGTGATTTATAACGAATCTCTATTTTCAGAGATCACAATTCGTTATAATAAAAGAATTTGGTAACGTTTTACTGAATTTTTTAAGTTTATTCGTTTATGGTTATATTGAATATCATATACAAATTCAGTATATTATTTATAATATGATTGTCATTTTTATTATATATTCGAGAGGTTTAATGATAAAATTAGTAAAAAAAAAAAATCCTTCCTGCTATAAAACTTTACAAACTTCTATTCATTTTTCTCACCTGTCAAATCCATTCCTACAAAAGAGTCTAAGGTAACTTGTTGCTTGAAACAAAATTCTTCTCGTTCTATAGCCTTTCGCAATTTTTTTATTGCCTGAATTTGGTCTTTTTGAAATTGAATTTTTTCA
>CAJVPP010002208.1:0-15854 GCA_910592005.1 Funneliformis mosseae
TAGAAATTTTAAATAAACAAAATTGTTTTTAATAGACAATTTTACTGTTTTTTTTAATAAGTTTTTTAGGGCTATATAGTTACGTATTTTATGATATAAATAAAAATAAAATAAATAAAAAAGAGCTAATACCCTCAAGAAATTGTTTGTGAAATTTCGTTCTAGGTTATAAAGACCGTTTTTGAGAAATATCGAATTTTCTAGAAAAATTGATCGCGTAACTTAAATTGCGATTTTTTTAAAATCATGTGATCGGCCGAGCCCCTCCTTTTGCTGGGGGGTCCCCATATGTTGCATATTAAAGATCTCTCAACTTTACCATTTTTCCTAATCAACGAGAAGTATTATGATATTCTTCTAATACAGAATCTAAATGTGTGATAGATTAGATTCACATATAAATTATATACGATTTTAGTTTATAATAGGAATGAATTCATACTCTGAATCTGATTTAAGATCATATAAATGTATATGAATTCTTCTTTTATTTGAACCATAAAATAGATCTATATAGATGTAACTTGATCTACGTTTCTTAAATAATGTGAAGAATAAAATAATTAGAGGATATAAGATATATAATAAATTTAATAGAAATTTAAGTAATTTATCTCAAATACTGCAATGATTTTGGCAATTACAATAGAATAACTACTTTCACAATAGTAATAAAAATCTTCTCTCTTAAATTTAGAAGATTGTGGATTTATTCTAGTAGAATCAAAAACCTTTTTACATGCAGTTTTTTATCATGTAATTCGTTCCTTTATTTTTATTTATTACTTAGTATTATTTAACTAATCTTGATGAACGGTTGCCATAATATCCATTATGCCTAATTCAGTAATCATTACAAGATTGTTTTCATTAAATGTAACTTTGTTTCCATTTTTTTTTTCTTTTTGAGTATATTGATTGTATTGTTTTAAATTTAAACAAATAAACTATAAATATTAGAAATGAAAAAAATAAGAATTTACAAAAGAAAGTTACCTTGATAATCAGACATAATTTGCATTACAATTAATAGATTTATTTTATATTTTTTCTGAATATTCTATTAATTTTTTCAAAAAAATCCTCTTTTGCAAATACTAATCCCAAAGCTGTTTATATATTTTCGTTATTAATTTTATTTAAATTATCATTAGAAAAATTAATATTTTCAGGTAAATTAGATTAATCTAATATTCGCTTTTGATGTCAGGATAACAACTCGCTAATATTACATGATTTACCTAATAGATTAAATTCTGCTAATTCTATTTTTATGTCAAATTCATTATCAGAATTAGTTGTCTCTTCTATAATATTGTGATTACTTTCTTTTTTAAGTAAATGTAAAGATTGCTGAATTAGTGCTGAAAAATTTTGATTCACTTTTATACCAAGGTTACAAAGTATATTTTTTATAACATTTGAAGTCTTTATATTTAATAATATAATAGTAGCACAATAAATAATAAATAAATGATGATTTATAATTAAACAACTAAAAGTAAATAATATAATATACCTTTATTATCATACTATCAATTTCATAAATTGATAGAAATTTGATAAATTTTCTAGTAATTTTTCTTTAACTATAGTTAATTTGATATTATATCTATTATTATAATCTGACCTAATCAAGTCACCTAAAAATTGTATTTATAAATTAATATTTAAATTAATTAATTAATAATCAGTAAAATTCAATTAAGTTACAAACCTTTTATTTCAATTGTGATAGTTTTTAAAATTTTTTCGTTCATTAATAAAAAATCTAATACAATAAAATCTTCAATAATTCATTATGCATAACCAAATATATGTTTAAGAAAAGCAGTAGAAAACATTTATGGATATAAAGAATAATCTGAATAAAAATTTTACTAATTTTGAATTAACAAAATTAAGGTTAATCCTAAATAAATAAAATCATCACATGATTGCCAAGATATTTTAAATTTATTTTTATTGCGTATAGCTGGATTTGCTTTTAAAAAATTTTGTATTCCTGAAAAAAAAACACATGCATTCCAAGCAAATCCTACACAGCTTATATAAGTTATACTATGTGATTTTCATGATTCAAATAAAATTTCACAAAAAAAATGATAACATGCATCATTATACATTTCATCATTATCATATTTTATGGAATAATTTGTAAGACCTGCAGGTAATATAAAACAAATTAGTATTCAATAATATTTAAATCCTTTAATTATATATAACTACTCAAATTTTTCTTACCTTTTAAAACAGAAGATGAAAAAAATCTTTCAGCTATTTCATCTACTTGTTTATCTTTAGGATTAAGAATATTATTTGTTAAACCTAAATAGATTTCAGAATTTTCTTTTAAAATCCAAAAATATTTAGTAGACATAATGTAATGTCTAATAGGACATACTTTTATTTCGCTATTATACATATTCCATCCTTATAAAATATAATTTATCAGTTATATAATTAAAATAACAATCAAGTGTATATTTTTACCTTTTTTAATACAATAGTAAATATCAGTTTCACAAATAAATGATAATAAATTATTCATAAAATGCAAAATAATTAGAAAATTTATTTTATTGAATATTTAATAAATAAAAAAACTTTTTTAGTTTATTTTACTACTTAAACTTAGCTGATTTGAAAAAATTTGTCTATTCAAATAAAGATTCAAGTGAAAGTTCTCAGGAAAAAGCTGAATTTTTGTTATAGACTTCACTTAACCAACTCTGATCAAGAGTAGCACCATCAAAATATAAGCCAATTGCTATAGCACCTGCATAATTTAATTCTCTCATAATTACATTATTATTATGTGTATTGATTTTTGCTTTTTTTTGTTTATCAGATGGAATAATAGCAATTACAATTAGTGGTATTCCTGAAATACAAGCTAAAAGAGTATAAACTATAGTATATGTTGCTTTTTTAAAATTACTGATTTTATTATGAAGTTCTTCTATTATTATTGCTGTCAGAATTATGGTATTGTCAATAGATACATATCCAATCTATTTTTGGTGACACTTACAAACTTCAATTAATTTTGTAACCTTTATTTGATCTTATGTATATACTGTAGAACTAATATAATTGTATGCTTTATGCCATATTGTAATAATATCAGAAAAACTTAATGTATTTATTTCATAAATATTAAAATGCATATCTGATTCATTTCTTTTATATCATAAAAATCGAATTGTTGGTCTAGCTAAATTTGCTATAAGCTAACATATTACCAAAGTGCTAATAGCCATAAGTATAATTAAAAAATTGATAAAACTTTCATGATATTCTCCAATTCCCCTTATAGAAGTTACTTCACATTACAATTTATCAATAACTTTTATTACAGCTTGTGCCATTCCAACAAATATAGGTCAGTTTTCTTCTATTATCTTATTAATCAAAGAGGTCATACATCAGCCAATCTAATTTTTAAGTCCATAGATTTCAACTGCTTCAATAATACATTCAAATTTAGGATATTTAATAATTGTTATATAATAAAAATAATCTTTTACTTTTTTTTTTGATATATTTTTACAATTACTGTAATTCTGTTGATTTTGTATTACCAGGACGATTCTTCAATAAAGTAATTACCATTTCATATAGTTTTTTAATATCATATTATGTTCAGGTATTTCTAAATTGAGAAATAAAACTTTCAGGTATTGGTTAACCTTTTTTTAAAACTAATAAACTATTAATCTATGCAATAAGTTCTTGATAATGTTTATTTCTTTTTTATATAGATTCTAATTATGCTAAAATACCATATTGAGGACAATATTTTGATGTTATATACCCTTCATATTTGTTACTTTGAATATACCTATATGCTTTTACCTTTTTATCAAAAAGATTATTATCACGTAAGATTTTGTAATTAGCTGTTGATGTTTTATATTACGTAAATGTTGCAAATAATTTAAAATAGTAACTGTAATACACTAAAAATAAAGAATTTAAATAAGATTTTATTTATCTAATTTATTTTAAATTGATTTGTTTTTATAATTACTTTTTTTGGTAATTCTAGATGTGTTTCTATATTCAAAATTTCTTTTTCTTTTTTTTCAAAATGTAAGAAGTAGTATGACTCCTTTTAGATAAATTAATTTGTTTATATATCACGTTATCTTTATGTATGTCTATTTCAAGAAGTTGCCATAACTGATAGTCATCATCAACTTAATATAAAGTAATAGATTGTCTAGTATCACAATAATAACAATAGACATGTCAATTATCAACTTTTTCTAATCTTAAATCTTCTAAAAGTTCTTGAAATCTTAGTATTTTCTGATTACTTTGAGTTTTAATTTTAGAGCTTGGCTTTATTACTTATTTAACATTTGTAAAAGGTGTAGAATTATCTTTTTGTATTTTTTTTCTGTACATAATGCTACAGGAAAATTTAATTTGGCTTGTACAAATGTTTTGCGTTTTACTGTTAATTTTTCTTTTATTTAAAACACCTTTAAACTACTTTTAAAACAAAGAGCTTTAAAAAAATTATAATGATTGAATATACATTTTGCCAAATTTATTTTATATAAAATATAAATCACATGCATTCTATCCTTATATAATAAACTACAAATCGAAAAAAATCTATATTAATTGTACATACATATATATATTTACCATTTATAACTGTATATCATATGTATTTATTTTATGTTATATATTACAAATTAATCTGATAAGGCTAGTAACTGTACACTAATCTTATTTTAATAAGATTAATTAAATATACATTATAAGTTAAGCCATATTGCTATTAAAAAAGACAATTTAGGTAACTGTACGCTAAACCTTTCAAAAAATTTAGCTTAAGTGTATGACAAATAGTTTATATATATATTTAGAGGCCCTAATACAAGTTTTGATCTAAAATAATTATATAAAAAAACTCGATACAAAAATGAGAAGACAAATTAGAAAATTATTCTTCTTGTAAATAATGCTCTGACACATACTTTTTATAAAATTACCCACCTGACTAACATCATCATTCAATCTCTCTCTTCAAATACCACTGCATATCTCTAATCTTGTGATCAAGGTATCATTAATAGTTTTAAGGTAAGAAATATAATTTATTTAATAATTCTTTAGTTAAAATATAATTGACATTAACTTTATTTATACTTAATTCTAATTCAACTTATTTTAGGCATAATATCAAAAGCTTTATTTATAAAATTAGATTATAGTTTTTGATAAATTTAATGAATACCATATTGAATCCTCTAAAATTAATATTAAAAGTGTATAAAATACATTGCATAAGCATAAGATAACATTACAAATAAAATAATTATTAATCAATAAATTAGATTTAACAATTCTTTTTCTATCAAAGAATTTGTCAAGTATGATAAGTCTGAGATTACAAATAAAATAGTATCTGACGAAGAAATTTTAAAAGCAGTTTTACTTGATCAAGAAAACGAAAGAGAGGAAGATTCTTTATCACCAATAATTACTTCTAGAGAAGTTATTGAAGCTTATGATAAAGTAATTTTATATTTAGAGCAGCAAGAAAAATCTTTTAGCATAAAAAAGAAAGAGTTAAGGTCTATTAAAAAGCTTAAAAAAAAAGCTTAAAATAACAGTTTGTTTCTTTAAAATAATCTAATCTTGATAAATTTGTTACTATAATAAAATAATAATTTGAAAGATTATGCAATAATTTTTACAGTTTTTTTTTTTACTTTTTATGGAATAAAATGACATTATAATCACAAAAAATTTTGATATATTGACTTTACTAAATTGTGACAAATAATTTTATAATAAATTTTTATTTATCACTGAGGTAATGATTTGTTATTGTTGATTACTCTAATTGTTTGATATTTTATATTTATTAATTTACATAAGTTATTTTTGATTGATCTAATTTTTATAAATAATATGATGTATTATTATTTTGACTTCTTGTTTTTATACAAATTAGAATTTTTGATCACAAAGAGTTCTTTTTATATTATTTCAATCATAAGATTTACTTGTTATATTTGGATTGATCTAATTTTTATAAATAATACAATGCACAATTATAATATAATACTTATATTATTATTTTAACTTTTTGTTTTAATATAAATCAGAATTTTAATCAAGATTGTATTATTTTAATCATGAGTAAAGAATTTCATAAGATATCAAATTAATAGATAAATTTATTTATAAAGGGAAGTATTTTTTATCATTGTATAATTTTTCAACTTTTGAAATTTAAATCAACCTTTAAATCACTTTAATTTAAGCTATTAAATTAATGACATATTCAATTCACCAATATGAGTTGAAATGGAAAAATTTAGTAAGAGATTATAACGTAAATAAATAAATGAATAATAATATAATAATAAATATAACTTAACAGTATAATTAATATTTTTAGAATTTTTGTGATTATCAAAATAAAATAAGAAGAGGTAGAAGGTAGATTTATACTATGAAAAGATTATATGACCTCTTCAGAACTTGATTATAAAATAAGCCAGGTAATAATTAAAAATGTTTAAATAATTTTTTAGATTTATATTAAATATATTTACTTTTTAGAATTGAGATACATTTGTAGAAGAAATTGTAATTTTCCTATTAACGAAACATAAGGCAAAACCATAATGAGCCTGTAAGGTAAACCTGAAATAGACGGTGAAATTGTGACATACTTGTAAGACAATAAACATTTTAGTTTTTTTTCTTATTGTTCGTTTAATTTCATTTTTTCATATTATTCATTTTTATTTTTGTATTGTACATTTAATTTTATTTTATTTTTTTCATGTTTTCATTTCGGTTTATTTTTCTCATTTTGTTTTATAGTTTCTTTTTATTTTTTAATTTCGTTTTATTTTTCTAATTTCATTTTATAGTTTCTTTTCATTTGTTTAATTTTATTTTTTTGTTTTGTTTAGTTTTCTTTTCGTTTTGTTTTATTTTATCTTTATTTTATTTTTTATTTTATTTTTATTTTATTTTAAAAAAAATAAATTTTTTTTTAAAAAAATTTAAGTAAATTAATAAAACTATTGTACAATGATTAACAGATTGCATATTAAAATAAAATGATTAGAATTTATAAAATAACATGAAAATATTTCTAAAAAAATTATATCATAGTAAAATTATATTTGTATAATAAAATCAATAATCATTTACTATAACAAATAATTCGTTAACGCTATAATGAATTATTCATTATACATATCAAATAATTTGTTATAGCATTAATAAAGATTTTTATAATGAAGTTCTGATCAGCTAGATCAGTAACTTCATTAAATTGAAACATAACTGTAAATTTTAGATTTAAGTTAGCTGAAAAATATCTTTATAAATTTATTACTTGCGAAGATATTAAAAAAGAATTTTATTATTATTAATAAAAATTAATCTATTCTTTTAAAATGTGATAATAAAATTGTCAAAAAAATAATTTGTATATTGCAAAAAAAATATTATGAATTATTTTAAGTTTAAAAATGAAACTTATTGTTAATGCACATCTTATAAATTAATTGTGAACAAAAAATACATGCTAATTCAGAAAAATTAATTAATCATAATCTTTATATAAATTTTTTAGATATATCAACTACTAGTTTATATATATATAAAAATAATTTGATCTGGAAATACAAAGAATATATAATGAAGATAGAGATAGTTTTAGAGAATAATTATATAAAAATGCTAAAGATTATGTATTATGATCAGTATTATCATATGAAAAATTTAAGTAAAAAGTAAATTTAAATAATAAACAAAAATAGGTGTAATATTTTGTGCAGAAAACTATGAAGCTGCAAAATATCAGGATAAGGATAGATTAGAATTTGCAATAGGATTTGTTTATGAAATTAGTGTAGTTAAAAAAGATATTTTATTTATTCTGAATATGATATTGCTATTACAATAACATCTAATTTAATATAGTGTTAGTTAACGTAAGCTGTATATGATATAGCTAAACTTAATTTAAGTGAAAGTGGCATTTATTAAACTAGTGCAATTACTTTAACTGAAAAAACTGCTAAAGCAATAGAAAAAAAAGCATGTATTATGAAAAATTAAATTTTTTAATTAATTTTATAATAATTTTTATTTTTTTATATATTTTATCAATAAAAAAATCATTAAAAATAAAGGACTATCTATATTGATTTAATGTTTAATTATTTTATTGATAAAAAATAATAACTTTATGCATTTTTAATGAAATTTAAAATTTATTATTTAAATTAAAAAAATAAATTTAGTTTTAAAATATTAATTTATTAATAATATTATTTTAAGTTAACTTAAGTTAAGTTGAATTTGAGTTAAGTTTGAATTTAGCATAACTTACAAATCATCAAGTCAAAAAAATATAAATTTGACTTGATTTAAACTTGACTTGACTCATCTGACTCATAAATTAACTCAACTCATTCAGAACTTTACTAATAAGTATAATGATTTATTTGACCTTATTTGGTTAATTATAACAATAATTAACACTTTTACTTCTTCATCAAATTAAAGAGATTTATTTTTAATATAATTAATAAATTATTATATATTTGACTATACAAAATTGTTTAATAAATGATAAATGCTATAAATATAAAGAGTAAACAAAAATATTTACACACTTTTTCACTCAATATAAAACTTATAATTTTTTTGTATTAACAATAAACAATCAATTAATATTTTATTTAAAGCTGATTAAGATCTGCATTTTATATTAAGTAACTAGTATTTAATTGTGCTACCATTTGCTATAATTATAGCTTAAATTCATTATAGCATACTATCAACTAGGTTTTAATAGTATGCTTTGAAATTTCTTATCAAACCTTTTTAACATATTAGTCAAATTAGATAGAGGTTTTTTATAAGCTCAAATGCTTTTCTTGATTTCAGCTCAAAGATTCTTAATTGGATTAAGATCAGAATTTTGAGCTGGCTAAAATAATGTATGAAGATTGTTTTTCACTTGAAAAATTATTGCAGTTAATTCTTTAGTTTTTACCATTTTTTTTAGATTTTCAGAGAAGAAAAATTTATTAAAAAAAAATAAATTGTTATTCTTTTTATTTTTATAATATAAATAAATACTTAAATATCATGTAAATGCAATTTGTTATTGTGGTCATATAACTTTATTAGTATTAATTCATGTTATAAAGGGTATGTAAATACTTTTGTCTACCTTCTGTATATTTTATTTTAAGAGTTACCAATCATATTGTTAACCTTTTACTTTCACTCTTGTTATTTTTTTAAATTATTATTTTATCTATTAATGTCATATTGTTGTTATATTACAGATCATTTTTCAAAAAATTTCATTTATTAAAAATAAACTAAACCTTAATATTATCTTTTATAATATATTATTGTATATAAAAATTAAGATTGTTTAAGTTACAATCTATTTCTAAGTATAATTATTAATATAAACATTAATACTTAATATTCTAAAATATATCTCAAGTGATTTGTTTACATGTTATTATATAAATAGGAGAAGAGAGTCCTGTCATTATTACTAAATATTAATATTGAAACTAACAAAAATTAATGAACCTATTAAATATGATAAATCTGCTAATTATGATACAGTTAATATTATTATTATTTCTATTATTATTATTATTTTTAACATATTTATTATTTATTAATTAAATTATATTTATTATTTATTAATTAAATTATATTTATTATTATTATTATTTATTTCATTATTAGCTTATCTGTTAGTACTATTATTATTATCAATAGTATTATAATTATAATTATTGTTATAGATTTTTTTAATTATAATTTTTTTATATAAAAGGCATGAAAATATTCTGAAAAAAAGATAAATTTTAATATTATATTCAATATACATTTAATAACAATAATAAATAATAATAATATCTTACAAATATGAAAATATATAATTGTATTCTTGTTAACTAAATGAACTCCCTAATTAACATCGTGTCAAGTTGATTGGATTTAAGTTAACTTATTTAACAAAAGAGTAATATTAATAAGATACAAACTTTTCAGATTGCAACTGTTAAATACAGTATCAAAGAGTTGACTCTTTTATAGTTTATGTAGTAAAATTCATAGTTAAATCCATAGTTTTCAAGTTAAATAAAATTCTGTTATATATTGAAAAATATATTCAAACCTTTGATGAATGTAGTAGGACAAATTTGGGAGTCCTAAGGTCAAATTTCGAAAAAGATATCCAGAAAAGCTCTCAATCATAGGCCTGAAGTCTTTCTAGTAATACGAATCTATAATATAGAATTCAGGTTTAAAATTTGTACCAGCGCTCAATTTTGTTATCATATTCCTTGCTATAAAATTTGAGCTTCAAAATCTAAAATCAACCAAATTGATATAAACTTTCTAACGTGATTTTAAACCCGTCAAAGATATCAAAAAAAATATACCATTCTATTTGCCTTTAAGATGAGACGAGACTTGCAAGAACTAAAGGTTCAAAGCCAAGCTTGTGGAGATTTTGCAAATCTTCTATCTATACTAATATTTATACTATACTGATTGCCTTTGAAAGTAGACTCAAATATTAAGGAATGAAGTAACGAAATATTTGAGGCTATGACCTTATCAAGCCTAAGATACATACTAATTTTTGAGATATCCTAGAATTAATTCTAAAAAGGATTTATCATCATCTAGCAAAGTAAAAAATTCACACCTAAGCTCGTCTTAGGTGTAAATTTTTTATATATGTATAAGAAAGTTAAAAAGCTATAGAACATATTCTAGCATACTAATATTTTCTCGATATATAGGAAACTATTCTTGAACTATTTAAATCCCCCAAATAGTTAGAGTCAAAAAATCTAACCTCAAGTGAAAGAAATATGGGATGGGTGTAAATTTTTCAGATCCCGAGTGGTGTAAAATAAATTTGGAATAGGTGTAAAAAAAATTCTGCATATCAGGTATAAATTTTTCTCACTATAGTTCGAAGTAAGTTAGCCTATTTAACCTCTTGATAAGTACCCAAAACCTTAATCCAAAGCCTATTAATATACTGGGTCACATAATAACTATTAGCATGCTTTCTACAAAGGCCAGGTTCAGAGCTAGTTGGCTTACTACAAATCTTGCAAGAAAGACGCTTCTTAGCCTTCCAATATTCAAAGCATCCTTCAGGCTGATGGCAGGTCTGCCCACAAACAACTCTAGTTCTGAGTAAATAGTTGCAAGAATATTCGCCTAACATAGTAAATAAGAAATAAATATTTTATTTTAAATAAAAGATCTTGTTATATTAATACAAACACCGGAGAACAAACACCTTCACAATGAGTACACAAATTCAAATAACAAAAGCAGTAGATACACAAGTTAACCAAAACATCCCAATAAAGCCCACATCTCAAGAAGTCGAGCAGGCACTAATAAATATCGTCAAAGCAGGGTTATATTATAGAAAGCCAAAAGAATGATATAAGTATCCAAAAAAAATATACTTTTCGAATGCGTGTCTAGGCAAGGCTTAATCGAATGGGTACTATATTTTTTTCTAAACATGGGTTTGTCAAACTTTGCATGGGCTTTGTATAGAATTTTTTTATTGCATATGAGTTAGTCAAACTTTTTGTGAGCTTAGCATGAAATTTCTCAACTGCATATAGATTTTTTCGTAAAAAATGTTGCCAAAGATTAGCTGGATATGGGAATACTTTTCCACAATATTGGCATGTCCAATCAACTATTTTTTTTTTTACAGGTTCCTCCTTTCCTACAGTAAAGACATTATGCTAGGATTTGTGAACTAATAGGGGGATGGTGATAGTCTTTCTGTTACATGTAGCCTCAAATTCTCCTTTATTAAAGGCTTCCATCCAGCCTGATATTGCCATTGCGTTCCAAGAATAAATAGTGATAATTCTTTTCCACTATTATCATATTCTGTAGGGACGACAGAGAATTCATCTAAAATAGTATCTCTATTTTTCCCATCCTCAATAGTTACAGGGACAATGTTAATTGTTCTAAAGGAGTGTGACTTACTAGCGACCCCATTAAGCCTATGAATCTTCTTTCTATCTATTTTAAGACCCAAATGCTTTGCTATATTTTCAGAGATTATAAACGAGTCTGATCCACTATCAATCATTGTATAGGAAATAGTTACTTCTCCCACTTTACAGGAGATGGTCACAATATCATCAGCATTCTTTATTTGAAGAAAATTTATCTCTAAGGGCTTAGGCTAATATATTTGATTATTTTTTTTTTCAGCTGAGTGACATTGCGTATATGCCTTAATAGCATAATTCAAAATATATTCACCTTCTGAATAGTTATTATCTAGTAAAGATTCTATTTTCATAATGATTTGAGAAGGAAATAGAACAGGGTTGTGAAGCACTTCACATGAGTTTTCCATCACATCTAAAAGGGGCTTCTGCTCAATATTTACTGCCTATAATAGTGGTAATAAAACATCTTGAATATAGCTATTAACATTCTCCTATGCTAGCTCCCTTCTTTTAACGGTATCATTTGACATAACAGTATTCAAGCAATGACCTTTTAATTTGAGATATATCATATTAAGAAATTTCGCAATTTCTACAAGAATCTCTTTAGGACAATGTGGGACTACTGATGATACCATAGATTTTAAGACTATTTTTTTCATTTGTTCTGTGGCCATTGTTATATTGCCCGATGCCCTCTTTGTTTTAGCATTCTCAGCATGAGATTTGGAAGTAGGGAACTTCTTTTTCATAGGTATTCTATTTCGCATCACTTTTTTTTTGATGCATAGCAATTTCGAGATTTATCATCATTTTCATCAACATATTCAACATATTCTTCATCATCATCTTCTATTTCCTCTTCTTCCTCCACTTCTTCCTCCACTATGTATTCTTCTTCAGAGGCTTCAGGATCTTCTACCTCATCTTGGGCCGAAGGTACTAAAGCATATACATAGTTAACTTTTTAGTCCGCTTGCCTTTAGGACAATTAACCTTTGTATGTTCAGCCTTTCCACAGGATGAGCAGTGTCAAGTTTGCTTTGCAGATGCTTTTGGTACTACCTTTCTAACAACTTTCTTTGTAGTATAGGTACTTTTAGGCGAAAAGAAACTCTTTCTAACATATGCTGTTTTAACGCCTAATCTTTTTTGAAGCTCTTCATAGATAAATTTTTCTAATGTTGCATCGTCTAACTGAATTTTAAAATCATCTTTTTGTGGTTGTATAGCTAAAGCCTGGGAGGAGGGGGCTATTTGCTGTATAGCTTGCGTGGTTATAGAAGGCCCTTCAGCTTCTAACCATTTGTTATTAAGTTCGGTAAAAAATACATTTAGATCTACAGGATTTAATATTCTTACTCTTATTTTCAAATTTTCTGGTAAATGGTTTAAAGAATAGGTAATGCATCCGCATATAGCATACTATCTACATGTGGTCGAATTCTTTTTTCATATGTTTCTGGAGTATCTATAGTATTAAATTTTTCATACATAAGCGCTTTCATAGAAGCCTATGCTGTACCTATTTTTACTTCACGATATTTGTCTCTAAGCCATACTTGAAATAAATCTGGTGTATTAACAGGATTTTCCGCACTATTGTTGAATGGATTTGGTAGGACGAACCTTCCACCCATTTTGCCTGACAATACAGTAACTTTCATAGCATCATTAAAACCTGCTACTCCTAAATTATGCCTATAGTTAATTATTTGCATGACTTTATTGTGATAAGTATCTGATGATTCTTACCCCTCATATTAGGGAATTTGCGCTAAAAGTGGAGCTATTAATGTCATAACATCTTGTATAGTAACCATATTTCCTGGAGGATTGTTTTGTAAATTCAAAATAATTTGCCTTAAATTTAATTCCTTAGCCTTCCATTTTTCATATCGATCATATACTCGATCTTGATTATATTCTAATAATCCTATATCATTTTTGTTTTGACGATAATATCTTTTTAAATTCTGAGCCTGTTGAGTACATGCAGTGTATCTTCTTTTATTGATATGCCCATTAGATACATTGAGTAAACCTTGTAAGTTAGCATTGTCCTGAGCATGCCTTTGCATATGCTTTCAGATAGTTATTATTGAGATCCGTATTCCGTTCAGAGTATTTCTTAGGTCAAATGATATATCGCCATTGATATATCCTTCAATCTGATCTAAAGCTGTCCCAATATTTCTTAAGATATCTGATAGTGCTATTGGTGAACTATTTATTTGGATAATTTTTTATCTGTAATCTCCCTAATTCGTTTTTTAAGCTGTTTAACCATGTCTTCTAGCCTTAAAATATGGATATCTTGAGCAGTACTTGTATTACCTTTATGCCTTAAATCCTGTAATGCTTTGTAAAGACGCTGTTTAAGAGATTTTATCTCAGACTTAAGAGATGCTATCTCATCTTCGTGAGCTATTATTGTTGAATCCTGGTAAGATAATGTCTTATAACAGTTTCCTAACTCCCTAGAAAGCGATTTTAGCTTTTTATTCTTAAGTTTGCTTTTGGTTATTTCATCCTCTAATTCTTTGCGCAACTCTTTATTAGTATCTAGGATTTCGATATATGCTGGATCCATGTTGATTCCTATTATTCAGATAGATTCAGGTGAAGCTCGAAAATTTGATATTTCTATTGCATTACAGAAGATTTATTATCATCCTGTTGGATATCAGAGAACTGCTAAAAAATTACATGAAGCCTCTCGAAAAGCTGGGTATGATTTTAGTTTAGACGAAGTGAGAGATTGGCTTGAAAGACAGGCTGTGCATCAGATACATAAGCCTCGTCCTAGATATATTCCTCGTGCAAGTTTTTGCTCTATTACTACCCTAATAAAGTTCACCAGGCGGACATTCTCTATATGCCTTATGACAAAGTAGGCCGAGTCACCTATCTTTTTTGCCTTAATATTGTAGATGTGGCTTCGAGATATAAAGTTTCTGTTCCCATAGGTGCTTATAATGTTAAGGATAAACAGGGCATCTTGACTTCTTGCACTATTGCTCGAGCTCTTGAAAAAATCTATAATGATCCTGAGTGTCCTCTGGTTTGGCCGGAAACATTTTTAACAGATAGGGGATCAGAGTTTAGGGGTGATTGTGAGAAATTATTGAGAGAGCATGGTGTGAAAATTCAGAAGGCCAAGACTAAGCGTGCTATGGGTATTGTTGAAAGATATAATAGGACCTTATGGGAGAGATGTGGTCTTCCTCAAGATGCGTCTGATCAATTACTTCCTATTATTGAAAGATCTCGGGCTTGGGTAAAAAATCTCCAATTAATTGTTGAAGATATTAATAATTCCTAAACCCGGCAAATTGGTATGGCTCCTGCTGTGGCAATAGAAAAAGAAAGTGTTATTTCTAAGCCTTCCAATCCATGTGATGGACCTGTGGAGTATGATGAAGAGCAATTGGATTATAATACTTTGGTAAGATATTTGCTTGAACCGGGTGAGTTGGAGGGTGGGAAGCGTCATGCTGGGGATATTATTTGGTCTCCCCAAGTTTATTATATTCATGATACTTTAGTGCAAAAAAATCAGCCTATCCTTTATTGGATATTAGATGATGAGGCGTTGGCCCGGAAAGATCTTTTGTGAGAGAGGAGCTTCAAGTCATAAAGGATGCACAATTGCCTCCCCAATGGGTCTTATCAAATTGATGACAGGAAGTCTTCTAATTCTTCATCAGCTTGTGCTTTGGTATTGAAATACTCCTTGGCTAATCTATAGTAAAGTTTATATAGCTCCATAATTGTATTAAGAATTTCTGGATCTTTGCCATACCAATC
>CAJVPP010002209.1:0-15854 GCA_910592005.1 Funneliformis mosseae
TTTATAGTTCAGTTCGGTTTTAGATTGGCATTTTTAAGATTTTTAATCTGAACTGAACTGAACCAAAATTTCAGTTCAGTTTTAGATTGGCCTATAATCCAGACTGAACTGAACTATTTGGAGTATTACTAATATTATTAATAATAATTGAATTTACTTTTTTACTATTTTAATAAATTTTCAGATTTCAATTTAAGAAATTTAACTTTTAATATCTAATAAAATTGTTTAATAATTAAATTTAGTTAAATATTAATTTTTATCAAGATTAATTTACCGTATTCTTCTGAAAATAGGTACTTCTTGAAAATAAGTACTATCTTATTTTTTTAGTATCTGAAAATAAGCACTATCACATTTTAGTATCCAAAAATAAAATAAATGCTAAAACAAACCCAATTTATTAAAAATTTTATAAAATTCAATGTTTTTTTTAAAAAAATCATTGTTATCAATATTTTTTTCATTATTATTAATAATCACTATCACCATCACTACTACTATTATCATCACTATTACCATTATTGTTCACCACTATACACTTGAAATTACCGCTAAATTATATTCACTTTCACAAAACTTGATTTTAACAGATTCTTTTATATAATCTCTAAATGAAATGTGTTATAAATATAAAGCATTTATCATTTTGCATAGCTTCTAAGATTGAAAATTTAGCAATTTTATTAGTACTTGAAATTAAGCATCTCTATGGCAAAAAAAAGTGCTTAATTTCAAAAGCATACAGTAAGATTTTTAAAGTAATTTATATTTTTTATAATACTAATAACTGAATTTACTTTTTTATCACTTTGATAAAGTTTCAGCATTTTATTTCAAAAAATCAACTTTTAAAGCCTAAATAAAATTATTCAATAGGTTTGAATTTTAATTTAATATTAATATTCATTAAAGTTAGTTTAATATTTATAGAATAATTTATGTTTTTTTTAATGCTAATAATATGCAAATTTTATTTTTTTATTTTATTTAATTTTAGTGCTTTAATTCAAAAAATCTTCATTTAAAAATTTAGTTGTTATTTAACAGATTTGAATTTAGTTAAATTTTAGACTCAATCAAAAAATTGATTTTTAAAGTTTAAGTAATGTTATTTAACAAGTTCAAATTTTATTTTAAATATGAATTTTCATCAAAATTAGTTTAATATTTATAAAGTAATTTATATTTATTATAATGCTAATGATATATGAATTTTATTTAATAAAAGTTTAAATTAATTAAAAGTATATAAACGTTATTTGTATTATTAATTAATTTTAACTAATTTTATAATACTTATTATATTAAATTAAGATTAATTTAAGTTCAATTTATATTTAAATTTATATTTTAAATTGATAATAAATTGAAACTAATTTACAATTAAAATTGAAATTAATTTAAGTTGATTTATAATTAAATTTATGTTTTAAATTGATGTTAAATTGTTTTATCTGATTAAAAATAATTTATATTAATTTTGAATTGATCAGAAAACAAAATAATTCAATTATAAATAGTTTCAAAATCAGCTTAAATGCAGCTATCTAATTTGGATTATTTTGACTAATATATGATTATAAGTTTTGAATATATCTTAAAACAATATTTATAATTATTTATTATTATAATAGATTATATTATAATGAATATTATCTAATATATATTTTAATGCAAAAGATAATATAAAAAATTAAACTAGTAAAATTATATCTTTAAGAATATCAAATTTAAAAAATATATCTAAAAAGTATTTGTTAACAAATTTAACTAATACTTTCTAAAAATACTTTAATAATATTTTTAATTGTATATTATTAAAGTTATATTTTTATAATAATATTTTGCAATAAAATAAATATAAATAAAATTTTAATATATCAGATATTAAATATAATTTTAAACAATTATAAATAAATATTCAAAAAGCTTTTTTATTTAAAATTAAGATATTTTAAAAATTTTGATAATTTAAATTTTATTTATACATAAAGTTGAAATTAAAATAGTTAAAATAGTCAAAATAGTTAAAATTATTTGACTTAAAGTAACAAAAAAGTGAAATATTTAAAATTATGTCATATTATATAATTTTTATAATTTAAAATATTGTAAATATTTAAAAAATTATTATTTTATTATCTACTTATCAGAATTTAATAATATTTAACAAATATTATTTAATAATCATCTTAACTATTATTATATCAGTTAATAAAAACAAAAAAACTCAAATAAAGATATTAATAAACAACTTAATATCTTTCAATTATAATTAAATAAAATTAAAAAATGACTAATGACAATAAAATAAATAAGAAATAAAAAACTAATACTGAAAATTTAAAACAAATTAAACTAAATAAACTTTATAATAGTATTGAAATATTATTTAACAGATATAATAAATAATAAACAATTAACTAATACTAATATTTCTAAAATTATTATACTAGTCAATATGAATAATAACAGTAATATTACATTTATAAATGCTATTTATATGAAGATTATTCTTGAATAATTTGTTAATAATAATATTAATTTATTAACAAATACTGATAAAATCACCTAAAATAATCATTGAGTTAATATTTCTATCATAAAATCTTTTTAATAGATTCTTCTAGATGTTTTCTAAATAAATCATAAATAAGCATAATTAAAATCTTAAATCAATTATTATTAAAATAATCAATATATTTTATCATCAATTTAGTATTTATCTAACTGTTTTCTTAGAATTAAACTATTACACTAGATGGAATTTATTCATTATGTCTTATTTTCTTTCCTTTAAAATACATATAAGTAGTAGTTTAATTCTATCTATATAAATAAAATGCATTAGAATAGTTTTATAAATAATTTAATTTAAAGTATAATTATTTAGTATACTTATTTATAGTACAAGTTAAATAACAGTAAAATGATTTTTTTATTACCTGTTTCTCAAATATGAACAGTTTTTTCACTAATTAAATTAATACTAAATTATAAATTATATTAAATTATCTTAAAATCTTATATATATTAAAAATATAGCATTTTTTATAAGATTTTTAATTCTAAAGTGAGTAATAAATTGATAAAACTTTTCTAATAATTTTTTAGTTTGTTGTAGGAATTTTTATGTAATTTTTATACATCTTTATAAAGATAATCTTTGTCTTTTTATAAATGCATATAATTAATAAAGTGATAACTTAAAATTGTTTGTTATATTACTGTAAAGAATAATAATTTTAAGTTCTTTTAAAATCTTTAACATTTTGACTTGTAAATAGTATAATTATTGCTAATTCTTACTTTTTTTGCTTAATTATTTAATTATAAAATTTTTTTATTAATTTTAGAATAAAATACTTTTTGACCAAAACCAATTTTTTATAATTTTTATTTATATCACTTTATTTTATATTAGTTTTAACTTAATGTTTAACTATACTTTTATCAAATCTAAAATAAATTGCTACTCTATTTCTTTTATAATTTTTTGTATAATTAACTACTTCTTCTTTTTATTTAATAGAATATAAAAAATGAGTCTATTTTAAAACTTTATATTTAAAAAAATTTTTTATATTTGATGACTTATTTATATTTGATATTTTATAATATTATTTATTTCATATAATTAAATTAAGTAAAAAATAGAAAGTTAATTAAAATTAAATAAAAATTAACCAAATCTTTACATAATTAAAATATTAAAATAAAATTTCAAAAATTACAAATAATTTATTATTATATAAAATAAATTTTTTTTAAAAGCTAATTTTTACATATTATTACAATTATAATTATAAATATTAAAAATTATTAAATATTAAAATCTATTTTATTCAATTATTAAATTTGAATTTTCATTATTAAATTAAATTATTCAAACTATTTTAAATATTTTATTGCTTTATTTTTTTTATATTATTTTATTCAATAAAATATATAAAAAGATTGCTAGAAAAATTAAGCTCTAGGATTTTTTAACAAAATTTTATTTTTTATTATATTTAATTTTTAATATAATTAGATTAAATTATAATAAGATTTTAATTTTAGTCAAAAACATTTTTAGAATTTGATTTTTTTAGCAAATTTATCATATTATATTTAATTTTTAATTAGATTTATTTTGTATTATTATACAAATAAGATTTATTATATTTTTAAATAATATGATATTTAATTAAGATTAAATTTGATTTGAAATTTTAATGAAAATTATATTCACATTCTATTATTTAATTCTAATTTAAAATTATTTTATTATCTAATTACATCAATTATTTAAATTATTTAAATTAGTATTAATAGTTTTTGATTATTATAAAAATTATAAAATTTTTTTAAATTACTTTAAAGAAAAATAAATTTAAAATTACTTGAAATTAAATACTCTTATAATACAAAAATAATATTTAATTAAGATCTATTTAATATAACAAATTTGAAAATAAATAGTTTAATGCAAAAGTAATCAGTATTTCAAATTATTACATATAATTTATGATGTATTATCACTGTTATATTACATAACTTATAACTAAGTTTACTAACTTATATTAAATTACTAGAATTTAGTCATATAATTTAGTATATTAATTACATAATTGCATTTTTATCCTATTATACATATAAAAAAAAAATATTTTATTTTTTTTATTTATCAAAATATAATAAAATAAATTATCAAATATATAACATAAAAAAATTATTAGTGTATATATTAGTGACATTAAACAAATAATTATTTAGTTTAATTAAATAGATTGATTACTAGGAAAATCAGGTTCTGAGAATTTTTTAACAAAATTGAGATTTTTATTGCATTTTAGTTTTTGATGTTATTAAATTAAAATGCATTAAGCTCTTAATTTTAGTCAAAAATTTCTCAGAATCTGATTTTCCTAGAAATCCTCCTAAATATTTCTCTTAATATAGTAAATAATACAATTAAATGATATAATAAAATTGATTTTACAGAACCTATGAAATGTCTTAACTATCTAAAAATACTTATTAAATAAAATAAAAAGATTATATAACATATTTTTTGTAAAAATCAGTTTACTTCTCTTAATAATATAATAAATAGTTTAAATTTTAGACTTAATATTATACTTTACTATAATAATATTATAAAATACATTTATAATTAAGGTTTAGATAATTATACTACTTGTAAAAAATCTCATTTAATTACAAAATAATAAAAAAATAAATTTAATAATGTAAGAAAAAATGTAATTAAGAAAAAAAATATAAATAAAAGGTATGATCAGATAAGTCTAGATTTGCTCTTTTTGAGTTAGATATTCATATAAAAGTTTGAAAAAGTCTTAGAGTAACTTATAATTAAGATTGTATTTAACCTATAAAATAATTAATGAAGGATCAGTAATGTTTTAGGATTGTTTTGATTAATATAGAATTAAATCTCTAGTTATAGTAGAAGAAAATATAAATTTTGATGATTATGTCAATATTCTTATTAACTTTTTTATACCTTATGTCTCAGTTTTATATTTCAGCAAGATGAAGCATCCTGTTATACATTTTCATATAATATTTAGTAAATGTTAACACATAATATTTCAATTTTAAATTAGATAATATAAAGTCTAAATTTAAATCTGATTAAGAATTTGTAAAACTATTTAGACCATTAGATTTGAAAAAAAAGTCTTTACCTAAATTAAAAATAAAAGTTAATTAATACTATAAAAAAAAAGTGAAGAAAAATTAGCTTAGAAATATTACACACTTAATTTTAAACTTATATAATTATATTAAAGTAATAATTAAAGTTAAAGATAAGCATATTAAATACTAGTCTAAAAATTTTAAAATTTTATATAATAGAAATATAAATGCAATGCTTTTATTTTAATAAAAATTTTTTTTATATAATTGTAAAAAAAAATTGAATTTTATATATAATTTTCATATATAATAAAAAATCTGATAATTTAATATAGGATAATATATGTTGATATCATATAAAGTCAAGCTTACTGCATCACAAAGATTGACAAATGATCAACAATATTAATATCATTAACATTTTTAATTTAGTTAACATTTTTATTTTATTTATTTTATTCTTATATTTTATGATTATTATTTATTATATTATTATTATAATTAAATTATAAGTTATCTTTTATATTTATTTAGCATTATAAAATAATTTAGCATTAGATAGTAATTTCTTATAATTGTATTTTTATATAAATAGGATAGAAATTTGTCCTTACAAAAGGGTAGAAATAATAGTGATAACTCAATAGTTCAAGTTCAAGACTTAGAATTACTTAGAATCTAAGGTTAAGGATTGCTAAGTATATAAATTTCTACAATAAAGGAATCTCTTTCTAAACTACACATATTAAAATCCTTCAACATATTAATCATGTTTATTATTATTATAAAGTGTTAAAGTTATTTTACTCGTCTAAAATATAAACTTAAAATTGATTGTGATAGGATTTATTTCACAGTAACTTAGTAGTTTCTCATACGTTATTTTCTATTATTAAGTCATAATTACACTAAGTTCAACGGGCTAAGAGTAGAGTTAACAAATTGGTAATTCTTACCATAAATATAAATTTCTAAAAACATCTAATTTCAAAATATTTTTCTGAATAATTTAAGAAGATTCTATGAAGTATTTCACAGAATTAAAATGCAAATTTAAAATTAAATCACGTGATATATTATATGATATGACATCATTTGATAAAATGTCTAAAAAAGGAAATACAAATGAAATTTTGAATAAAGTAAACCCTATAATTGAATTAGAGTTTAATCCTTAGATAAATCATGTAAGAGAAGAAGAATCTTCAAATAAATTAGAAGAAAAGAATATTGAACAAACTACTTCAGATACAAAAGACTATAAATTTGATGGATTATACAAAGTGATCAGAATAACTGGTAAAGGCCAGGTTATAATTATTGTTTGAATTTTTGTATAGAAGAAAAGCATCCTTATCCAAAAAAGATAATGATCAGTTAAAATTGTATCTAAACTTAATGAGAACTCTGAACAAATTATTAAAAAACTGTATTAAAGAACCGTACACGTGTATATATAGTACAATCTTTCAGTAAGTATCACAATTAGAATCCAGTTATTATGAAAGTTATTATTTATATATACTTAATATTTTCTTATAGATGGGTTAATTGAAATTAAAATTAAATTCGACCAATTACATCAATATATATACTTCAATGCTTTATGCTTAAACAATTTGCTAACGACTTAAAAGATCTAATGAATTGGCAGGTAAAGGATTGAAATGGATATTTGTAGATACTTTGTTAGATACTTATAATAACTAATTTTTTGTTATTACAAGCTGATGTCTTGTCAACGGCCAGAGCAGTAAATAAAGCAATTGCTATATATAATATAAGAGGAGACGATACACCATTAAAGAAGAAAGCGGAAAATAGAAATCAAACTTCATCTTCTGAATCTCCATGTCCCGGTGGATTGCCCTCAGAATTACCATCATATATTTAGAAGGAACGATTAAATTACAGTATTAGCGCTAAAAATCGCCAGTGTTTTATTATTTTATTCTTAAAACCTCTTTTTCATCATCATAATAATTCACTAACTACTATCGTTATATTCTCTATTTCACGATTTCTTAAATAAAAAGTCTACTGATAGAATGGATAGAAAATCGTATAAAGAAAATGCACATAAATGTTACGAATACAATAAATTTATAAATATATTGGCAAAGTTTAAAGAGCTAAATATGGTGAAAAATATTTTGCATTAAAATCATTTAATAAAGAGATTGTTAAAGAGGTATATTTGAGTGGAGAGAGAGTAATTTTTTATGTTAAATTAAAACAATTAATGGTTATAGGGAAGAGCGATTCTATTGTAAATATATTAGCATATCAGTTGCATGAAAAGAACTTGATATTTTTTTTATAAAAGGATACATGAGATTATCAGATTCTCTTGTAGTGGGACTCGGATTAGGTAGAGGTTGGAATTGGTTAATTTAACCGGTTAATTAACCGCTTAAAACGGTTAACATGTTAACCGTTTAAAAAAAAAATCTTTTATCGGTTAAAGTTGTTGATTTTAATTCCAGCCGAAATGAATTAAGATTTTTATTATTGCAAAAATATTTGCTAACTCTGGTCAAATCCATAATACTCGCCTAATTTAATTTTAACTGTTTAAGAAATATTAACTATATATTAACGGTTAAAGGTTTTTACTTCAATTCCGACTTCTAGAATGATGCTTTAGGTAGTCATTGGGGTATTGAGATGATTTGGTTAGGAGGAAAGTCCAGATAATTCCAAGAATAAACTTATGTGGTATCATCACTTTAAACAATTTTTAATATTGAGAAGTGAAAGATCAACGATGAAAATCACACAACTTTCTAACATACATAATTTATATAGATAATTATTTTTCATATGCATAAGGAAAATTAAAATTTTGGCAACACCAAATAATATCAGCGAGATGACCTTCACGTAATTAGGTTAATTTATTTCTCGGGAAATATTTATTCATGAAAAACATTTGATTTTCGAATAAGACAGTATTTATTGCTAACTTGCATGATCAGAATTGTTTTTTAATGATTTGTCTTTATACATTTCAAAAAGTTATGGGAACTTTATTTATTACATATCAATATATCTTTTTATTTATGACATTAGCAAGAAATAATTAAATCATACATACGAGAACAATTATTCACATGATAATAACAAAGAGCAGACAGAAATACATGATCGATCGAGGAGTAACTCCCTATAGGAATTTCGGTGAACGTGAAGCCAGTCAGTTCATGAACGAGCAAATTTAATAAAATATCAAATATAATGAATATAGCGAAAATAATTAATAAAATAAAAAATAAAACAAATATAAGAAAGAAATGTAATGTATAATTATTTTAGCAAACATATTTAACATAATTGATGACATTTTTGATATTTTTACGCAGTAACATCGCCATTCGTATATTGATTCTTAGGTAAGGCATCATGTCTTTCAAATCCTTGAATTTTATTTTTCAAAATCTCAGAAATGATTCGGTAATTTCTTTCGTCCATTTACATGAAGACTCATTTTTTTCATTTATTTCGGCTTCATAGTTGAAATATTCATCGCAATAAGCTAAGAAAAAAAAAAAAAGGATATAAATAAAGTTCATAAATAAATGATACTACTCGTGTTGTTTGATCGAATTTTATCGCAAACAAGTGTATCTTTTTATGAAACCCAAAGTTCTGAACAAAACAATTTAAAAAAAGTTGTAAACATAAAATTAAATAAACGTATATCATATTTCCCAATTTCTCGTCATTGTTTAATAAAATAAAGAATAATAAACGTCTAATGAAATCACGTAAATAAATTTCTCTGAAGTATATATTAAATGACTGCGCCTTAACGATCATTTTCAAAATGAATTTTACATTTCTAAAATTCCCAGAATTCTTAGAAACCCTCAACCTTTAAAATATAAACTTCATTAAGCCTAATAACTTCCGATAAGAAGTTCAAGTCCCGACTAGAAGTATTCTTGCAATGCTAATGTAATGCGATGTTAGGAAATTGATTGTTGCCTCTTCTTAATTGAGAGGATATGTGCGTCTTGTGGACCTCTTAACTACTAATAATGCAAATCGGTTACTATATGGACCCCAATTTCATTAACAACATCCTAGACTTTTGGTTGATACAGAGCTTATAAGATGTAATCAACTTAGGAAAAGCAAGCTTGAACTTTTAATTTTCCAGAAACAGAAAGTTCGCTGCTGTATTTTATTAAATCATGGATCTTATGATTTATTATGTATTATTACGTGATTATGCTCCAATGGGACAGGTTAACGTGCGATTACGTATTCGATTGTCTCCAAAGTTGACATGGTTCAAATAAAAAAAATGGTTCGGAGCAAAGCTTTTCGCAAAGAATGATAATATGATTTTGCAATGTTTTATATAAATATATATTACATGTTCGAAAAGATTCCAAGTTTTTATTTCTCACAACTCATTGAAAAATAAATAAAAAGCAATTCTTTAATGACGACCTTATTATCATTTTAATATTCTTTATTTTATTAGACAGAGAAGTGGGCTGGGTTATATTTATTTGATTTCGTAATTTTATTTATTTATTTATTTTTCTTTCTGTACAGGCCAAATGGGGCTTCGTCAATAGAAACACATCTTATAACATAATAAATTATTAAGTAAGAAGATGTTTCTATTGACGAAGCCCCAAATTGTTAAGACCATGGGGGCTACAGCCTTAAATGTAAACACATTATGTGCACTCCAAGTGGGTTAAGGGCACGATAGAAATCACTCATAGATGTTGTTTCTTGGTAAGTTTTCGTTTTTTTTGAAGAAAGAATTGGCTATGTATTGTACATCTTTTAAACGAAAACAACCAAACCGCATTCATGAAATGGCTTGCTTCGCGTTCACCGAATTTCCTACAGAGAGTTCTCCCTAGCCGCAGTCGAATTTCTTTCTGCTCTTTTTAATCTTGTCATATGAGTTGATTTAATTATAATTAATGATAATGTCATAAATAAAAAAGATATATAACGTTCCCATAATACATTGTTTGTATTGTTGATCGGCAATAATTTGTAAAATTGGTTACTGTTGAAAATCCGGAAATAATTATTAATACGAAGGGAAATTAGGTATTCGTCCTTTTAAACATTATAATGGTAATGGTAATCATCTGACAAAGCATAGAAAAATCTTCAAAAAGTCAAATAGCATTTGGCAATGATGTTGTGTGTATCGATGCCACATTTTTCTTTTTTTTATTTAATAATTTCCAAGTATTTTGGGGGCGGAAATTTGATTAAGTTAATTTAGGTTAAGAAGAGATCGGTGTATATTGAATACTATTGATATTTTTTTTTTTTAAAAAAAAAAAAAAACTATTATACACGTACATTCAAAGATAAAGAAATTACAACGTACGGAATGATAACACATGAATTTTCACCATAACAAAAACATTTTTTTATTATTAAATCGGCCTTTATACCAATTCATAATGACGATCAGTTAAATGGACAATTTATCATGTGGTTTGATGAAGAGAAAGTTCATTTTCTCGTCATTTATATTAGATTTTTTTAAAAAAAATAAAAAAAAGTAAGAACCACTTTATTAAGAAACCAAGCAAAAAAGGTAAATTTGTTACTTTTTGTTTTATAAGCTTAATTTCCTTCCTACTAAAAAAAAACTTATTAATCAGTCCGAACGAAGGAAGGACTATATTGTACAGGTTTTGGTTACACAATTCTCCGTTGTCCGCCCCTCAATTGCACAAAAGTCGAGATAAAATTCCGGACTTAACAACGGGCTCCGTTCCCTAGTATATTCTCTTTATTCAATAAAAAAAAAAGCAAGATTTAAAAGCTCGTCAATTAACAATTATTATTGCTAAACAAAAAAAAAAAAACTATGGCAAATTTTTAATGGTAAATACATCATTTTTGAAAAATCTAATACTGCACAATAAAAAAGATCCCTTTTGTCAACATCATCAAATAATGATATTCAAAATTAAACGCAAAGATTAAAAGAACTAATTTCAAAATTATAGCTTAATTCATAAAAGTAAATGACGGAACCAAATCAGATAAAATTTTCAGATTTCACCTTTATTTACTAAATATTTATTATTATTCAAAAATTTGAATTGAATATTTTTTTTGTAAAATTGAATTTAAAATAATAAATACGTGTTTAGACCTTTTTAATATATATTGAAACATCCATATTTAAAGACAAGGTACATCTATATGAAAAATAACTGGTCGATATGCCTCCCCCTAAATTTTTATGAAGACGATCCGAGTTTAAATTCTATAAATATGTCCTGTCTGCCGCTAAAATAAGGAGCAATCTCTTGTTAATTTTCTAATTTAATCAAACATTTTATCACGCTCACCATGAAGTATTCCACAATTTTCTTCTTCATCAACTTTTTTGTATTGATTCACATCGTTAAAGGTAAAGCTCTCGAATGTTTATATCAAAATAATTTATCTTTCTGTTATAATGAATTTCACCTAATTTGGGTCTATTTAAATCATATATAGCGACTCGTGTGCGAATACATTCTAACATTTATACTGATACGAGTTGCAGAGGGGATGTATCAAATTTTAAAGGACATGTGTGGTACGACACTGGTTACGTACATTGTAATAATAATTGTACATTGATGGATACTTCAAATGCACCAAATGAGTTATTTGAAGTTCATGTAAGAGTGTATAAGACTGATCAGTGGAGAAATTCGGATCATGACGTATGTTATGGAGTTAACGGATATGAATCTAATTGGACTCTAGATGATATGGATTGTAGTCAATTTCCCGATGCTCCGACTTGCGAATCTTAGTGTTTGTCTTTTAGCAAATATAATTTCTTTAATACAATTATTTCATTTGATAATTTCATATTTATCTAAACAACACGATAAGTTTCAAGGACATATCATTAGCTCATATCATATGATGAGAGTTAATATTATAATCATATTTCTATTGTAATAAAAAAATAATATTATTCGAGACTTTCGTATAACTTCATGTTTTTTTAAAATTTTTTCTACAGTTTTTTTGGTTATCACAAAAGTGTCATGTATTTAAAGAACACAACGGGTGCATTTTTTTTTTAATTAAACGTTTTAAACAAACCACGAAAACAGGTTTTGTTCCGCAGTAATATTTATTTGCTGAATTACCAAAAATAGTAATTCGTGTAAAAAATCTATTGGATAAGATTATTATATAACAGTTCAAAATTTATTTATCAGGTTGCATAAACTTCTCCTGGATTTTTTTTTTCTTTTTTGCTGGTTTGTTTTCATTAATAAATTATTTCTTCTCCTTTCTTCTCCTTATTCAAGAGGAAAAAAAAAAATTCTTTTCGAATGATAATCTAACTTTATTAATAATATTACGTGTTTTATATTTTATTTTAAACAGGCTTGTCAACTTTAAGCAGGTTGGCACCTACAAATTTTTAATTTGGTAAGTGGAACAGCGGGGAAATTTTCCGTCTAAATAAATAAATTCTAACGAATAACCAATTAAAAGAACAGGTTAAATTAATAAATTAAGCATCAAATTGGTCACCTTTTATTTTACGGTAAGTTTTTTTTATTTTATTTTTTTTGATCGCAAAATTTACTAGAAAAGTCGTGAAGTTGTTCGTCTAATTTAATTTATTCTAAAAGTAATTTAAAGTTTACTAATAATCCGGTATCCAGTAATAAGTAATTAATGTAAGTTTGAATTTATTTTTTATTATTATTTTTTTTTATATATATATATACATAATTATTTTGAAATTGAACTTATCTTTTACAATGATAAACTTAACTCAGAATGATTCTTCCAGAAATAATCAAAGCTCCTGCTGTTCAATTGATAGGAGAAAAATGTTATACAACGTTGATAGAAGATCTTAATATTACTGATGCGGCTTGTTTAAAGCTTTTATTATCTAAAGGTCTTGGCTTTGGGATCGTTTTGGGCGGTGCATTGGTCAAGCTACCTCAAATCATCAAAATCATGGGCTCAAGGTCAGCTCGTGGTCTTAGCTTGTCAAGCTATATCTTGGAAACGTGTGCTATGGGCGTTGGATTGGCTTATAATTTTCGACAAGGAAATCCTTTTAGTACGTTTGGAGAATTAGTATTTTTGACCATACAAAATATCATCATATTACTTTTAATTCTTAACTATTCGGGTCGCTCCAGAGATCTGTTTTTTACTGGTATTACCATTGTCGCAATCTCTTATGTCCTTGGATCTCCCGCGATAGTTAACGATGCTTTCTTGTCATTTCTTCAAGCGATCACCATACCAATTTCTCTTGCTTCCAAGTTTCCACAGATAGCAACAAATTATAAGAATGGTAGTACGGGTCAACTGTCTTCATTTGCCGTGTTTGGTTTCACTGCCGGTTCTTTAGCTAGAATATTCACCACCTTGTCTGAAGTTGATGATTCCTTGATTTTAATCGGTTATGTTCTAGCTTCCGTACTTAACGTAGTTTTAGCTATACAAATGGTCATGTATTGGAATGTTGAGAAGGTAGAAAAGATTAGTATTAAAAAAGAAGATTAAAATTTTTACACAAGTTTGTATATTGTACGAATAATAAAAAAAAGATTTTGTTATATTTTCGAAGGATATGTTACGCGATCACCTTCACTTTAAAAATGTGGGCTGAGGGAATTTAATCTAAGGAAATGGCTTCTTTTTTTTTTTTTTTGTTTCTTGTAAAAATGTTGGTTCGTAATCCTACACCAGCCCCGATAAAGATTGAAACAATTTGTGTAATACAGTCTGTTTCGGCTTAGATCTCACTTAATTTTTAATAACGATCTAGACTTTTCTTGGGTGTTAATGATGATACCTTTCTTTCTTCGATTAGCCAACAGTCCCACTACTTTGCTTTAAAAAAAAAAAGAAGAAATTACGTATGTTTGTGATAGTCATCATCCATTTTAAAAATTTTCCGTTTAACTTCGCCTATCCTTTACATTGATTTCAATTCTTGATTTATGACGTTAACGCCTAAGCCATACATAACTTTTTAATATTTTAAATTTTAAATTTTAACGATAAAAAGAAAGATACGCTAAGCCGTGCTTTTTATCATTTTATCATTTATTATTAATTTAAAACAAGAACATTTTTTTTTTTTTTTTTTTTAAAAAAAAAAAAAAAAAACCGGCACTAAGCCCATGATCACTTTAAACAATTAAGGAGGCTAAGGTTTTTTTATTTGATCAACATCATGGCTTTTTCCGAAAGCCACGTCAGAGGAGTAATACGATAACTTTTAAATAAAAAAAAAAAAGGCATCGAATCGACAATAAAAAAAGAAAAATTCTATATAAATGAGCTGATATCTCTTCCATCCTTTTTTTTTTTCTTCACATTTCAACGACGAAATTAAAAAAAAAAAAAAATGAAATCCATCACTTTTTCTTTGGTTCTTGCGATCTTTGTTGCCTTTGTTTATTCTACCCCTTTTCCACAAGCACCAGAAGCACCAGGAGATGGTGGTGAACCCAAAATTGTTGTTGCTGGTCCTGGTCCAGGTCCTTGGTCCCAAGGTTCTGAACAAGTCGCTAGTTGGTGGTCAATAGGAATTGAAGATGGTTAGTAAAAAAAAAAAAAAAAAAAGGAATCTAGAAAATTCGGATTTTCAATTAAAAAAAATATAAAACTAAAAATAAAATTACGAAACTTAAATCCACATTGCTTTTTATGTTTCTTTCACGATATTCAAATGAATATTTTAAATTTTTATTCTTACGATTTTGAAATCCTCTAATAAAAACGATTGTATTCATGTTTGACTTTTTTAGAACCAGTAACTGTTTCTACCCTCGCAGAAGGAGATCCTACGCCAATCTTTAGCGCTGATGTATGTTGTTGTTGTGATTGACATTTTCGTGCAAGTTAATTTTTTTTAAAAAAAAAATTAATATCCTTTATAAAAAAAATTAGTCCACCGTTCTTGCTGGAAGTTTACCATTCCCAATCGATGATAAATATTCTCCTGGAACTAATTATATTGTTGAAGTCGCTCTCAAGTCTAACCCTGAGGTTAAAGGTACTGGTGAACCTTTCACGGTAACTCCTGCTTCTGGTGGCGGAAAAGAGCCACCAAAGGAACCTGAACCTGAAACGGAATCGGCTCCACCAAAGGAACCTGAACCTGAAACGGAATCGGCTCCACCAAAGGAACCTGAACCTGAAACGGAATCGGCTCCACC
>CAJVPP010002210.1:0-15851 GCA_910592005.1 Funneliformis mosseae
TTAAATTCGACACAAAGGTCAGAAATTGCGTTGGAAATTGAAGTGAGTCTAGAAGTGACAAATTGTTTGAAATCTGGATCGTGAATTGAACCACCGGTTGCTGTACCATTATTTGGTTTAGATGTTGGAAGGACTTCAGTTTCCATAAATTCGTCAAAAGGTTCGTCTGTTCAAAGTAATTTAGGTTTATCATTAGGGGATCATGGGGAGAGGTATTGATATTGTTCTTATTACGATTTTTATTGTTTGGTGGTGGAGGTGGAGGAGGTCTCCTTTTCGGTCCTTCTTGGGGATTAACGATCTGTTGTGAAGTTTTAGTCATATGGGCAAATGTGATATTAGCACGAACGGCTCCTCGTATTGGACTTCTTTTTGGTGCTGTGTAGTTGTTGAATTGGGCTGGTTGGAATCTCTGGTAAAGATTTTGCGTATTACGATCCTTGGGGGATTGACGACGTCTTATGCAAGTAGAAGCGTTATGATGTGCTAATGAGCAAATTGCACATAATTTGGCTTTCGGATCGGTCCATTCCAATTTTTTATTGTTTAAAGTAAGATTCTTTATGTCCATAGCGGCTTGGATATCTTCTTTGTTATTGAAGTAGAAGAATGCGTGTTGTAAATAATTGTAGTTTGATCGAGCTCTGGGAATAATCCATGCAGAAGCTGCGACCATGTTGCCAATATCATAGAGGTCACGTGGTGTAATGTTTCGAGAAAGGTTTGTAAGTTTTGCTGAGAAGGCTGATCGGGCTTGAATTTCATTTCTGGAAAGGCTACAAGGATAATAGCGGATCATATCATTTAAGGGATAGATCCCATCTCCCTTCTTTAGCTGTTCAAAATTCGCCTTTTCATCGAAAGTGATGGTGGCTCGTTGCCAAAGATTCCTGGTTTCCATGGTGAAGCGAACGATATTTCCAAATTTAGAAAATAATTTTCTTAATCTTGTTTCTGTAGCATCTAGTGGTATTTCTGTGACCATTATCGACAGGACAGGTACATATGGTGCAGATTTTTTAATATCGAGGGGTTTGAATGTGGTGTCGTCCATTTTGGGAGATTTGTGTAAACAAAATTCATCACGTTCATTTTTGTCTAAAAAGGCAACTTTGATGATAGCCTGATTTTGTTCAGTTGGATGTCTTCCTTTTGTAGCAATAATAAATGTGTTATATTTATCATAACACAAATCAGTGATCATCGAGATCTTCATTTGGGGGTTTGGGCCTCGAAGTTTATCCATTGAGATGTAGGCAAAAAATTTAGAAACTTGGGTCGAGGGAGCCTCAAAGCCAATAGTTGTAGTATCTAAAGTATTTTCTGACGCGTCAAAGGACTCGTCTACACTAGTCGTTGGTTTAGGTGCAATAACATCAAAGGTTGTTGAAGTTGAGACAGTGGTTTCAGGGCTTTTCCCTTTGTCGAGTATGTTAGACGAACTTTCTTCGACTGGGTCGACTTCCATGGTGTTAGTTTCTTCTGGAAGGACAGTAACAAGAGGTTCTTTTACATAAGTAAGAGAGAGGTCGTTGTCTGAAGTTTGCAGAGTATTTTGTTTCTTTTTTGGTATCTTGTCTGATATTGACGACGCCGAGCGGTCGCGGTTGGTATTCTTTCTTTCTGTTTTTTTGGGCATTTTTAAAAATTATTTATAAAAATGGAAATACTATATAATACATGCATTAATTTTCTATTTTTAGTATAATTTGTGTACATGACTTTTGGTTTAAATTTTATACATTATTGTTAATGATCTTCTTATTCTTCATGAGTTAAGGATTTTTCACTATATACACAGCGACGTTTTTCACAATCTTCACAATTAATGTAACCTGAATTTTTGATATAACTAAAATGGACTTTGGAATAGGTTCTGCATTTGCTTGTGATTGTATGTATATTGGTCTATACTCTTCAGTAATTTCAATTTCATAAACATTTCGAAAAGTTGCATAATGATCTATATTATCTAATTTTTTTAGAAAAAAAATTTATTATTGTTCAATTAATATTAATTATACAAAATACATTAGATTACCTTGTGAAGGAACTGGATCTGGAAGAAAATTTAGGTTATGAAATTCAGATAATGGAAGGCGAATTGGTTTACAATATAAACAGGTAGGATTATTGTATTTTTTTATCTTGAAAAATAAAAACAATTATTAATAATAAAATATAAGAAAATTAATATATTATAAAATATTAAAATGTATACTTGAAAGCTATAGGCACGCATACGGCAATGAGTATTTATAAATTTAACCAATGTAGAGTGATGATGTATTTGAGCTTGTGTGGTTTCTTCGATTTTCAAAGTTAGATCTATATCAAAAATAGACTGCATAAAAATAAGAATTTTATAAGTATAAAATTGAAAAAATGTAAAAAAAATATAAAAAAAAAAATTCACCTTAAATAATTCAACAATGCTTTTCTTACTTGCTAGACTGTGACATTTAAATTTTTTATCTTTGAATAAAAGCCATTCTGTTCTATTGTTTAATAAATTTTGAACACTTGTTATACTTTTTTAATTCAGATTTTAATTCATTAAATTCTTAAGCTTTTTTCGTATATCATCTAATGTATTTACTGTTTCAAATAAAGTTTTAGATTCAGAACTCATTTGATCACGCTTAAGTGCAATACCTTGAAGACCTAAATTTAAAGTACTCATAATCTGCTCTGCAGGATTTGTTTAACTATGATTAGGTGCTGTACAAACTGCAGTAAGCAAATCAAAATCTTCATGAAGAAAAAGACAAATCAATGCAATTTGTACTGATCCATAGTTACATCGATGATCTAGACCTCCATCAGTATAAAGACATAAAATCAGAGGTAATATTTGGTATTTATACTGGATATTAAGTGCATATAAAAACTCAGTTGAATGTTAAATAGCACTGCTTTGTTCAAAAACTGTATCCTTGTAAAATATAAATACTTGACCATCATAAAATGATTCAGAAATTTCATTAGGAATTGAAATAAAAAATATAACAGATGGTATTAAGGAGAGTTTAGTAAAATCATAATCAGCAGCGGCTAAAATACTTTTTTTTTTATTTTTTTAAGTGCGGCAGTCTCGCATGATCTTTATTAATATTTATGAAATTATAAGAAAAACAAAATAAAACAGAAAATACAAAAATATCTATAAACTAATCTAGAGACTAAACTACTTTATCAATATTAACCTTGCACTTTACTGAACTAAACTATATATTAGATAAGAAAAAAAACTAATCTAAACTAACTTACAGATATCGAATGTCCAGAAGGAAGGGTGTGATTACTGTCGTACCAAAAATTTGACTAGTGAGAATCAAAAGCAAGAGCTGCAGAAAAGAAGGAGGGGTTATTATGTGAAGTTTGTGTAGGTTGTGGGAGTCCAGAAGAGACTCAAGTAACAGAGAAATCGTCTTTCATATTGTTTGAAGTTTTTCAAATTTGTAGTGATACGCATCATGTTAACCATATATTATGAGCTGAGGAGAAAATATCATCAAATAAGGATGATAATAGACCTTGGGTGAGTTGTTTGTTATTGGTGATAGAAGTGATAGAGGAGGAAAATGATAAAGAGATGATTCCTTTTATGAGATCCATAAAACATAAGTTGTTATTAAAGGAGTTGCAATATCATATTGAAGATTGATCGATAGCATCAATTAAAGTATCATTGTTAGGTCTATTAAGTTCTTTGAGGTGAGATAAGAAAGACTGTTTGTGCTTTTGTATTAAGTCAGTAAAAGAAGTTGTATTTTGGGAACAAGATCAAATGTGATCAAAGTCTTCAATTGTAGTATTATACTGGAAGCAGGTATTAGTAGTATAAAGTTAGGGATATTATGCATTCATTATTGTAAAAGTGGAAAGTAGTTGTAATAATAATTTGATCTTGAATTGCTTCCGTTTGCACGCATCAAATGACATCACCCTAGCATTTTCTGAATCATTAAGAACGTAAAAGAGAGTTTGCCAATTGATGTGAAAATTGTGATACTTTGCAAATTAGGAAAGGGATAAAAGTATTCTAGCCCAAGATGCTTGTTACATGTGTTTAATGAATAAACGTAGTGATGTGATGATTGGTGTGTTATTATAGCTCATGAAGTATTTAGGATCTAGGTGGTTACTGTTAATACTCAAGGGGGCACTAGAGAGTTGTTTTGCTAAAGTGTCTACTTTGTTGTTAAGTATATCTGATTCATGAGCTTTGACTTTTGTCAGCGACAACACAATATTGTTGGATGTAATAAGTTGCATCAAGATCATCCAAATATGGAAATAAGGAATTTTGAAAGTAGGATTTAGAGAGGGAGATTCCTTACATATGGTAGTGATTTTTGATATGAGGCAATTACAGCTTGTGAATCTGTACAGATTACAATGATGGAGTTCGGTAGAGCTGTGTATATAGCAGCAAGAATAGCAACTATTTCTGCTAATGTTGAAGAAGGAGAGTGTGAAATAAGTGTTGCATTAAAGGAGAGCAAAGGCCAATTTTGGTCAGTTTGTAACTACGCTATTCCCATCTGGCATTCAGGAGATTCTAAGAATGTGAGTGAACCATCTGTATAGAATTGAAGAGTATTAGTATTAGTAAATTGAAATTTGAGACGATTTAATTTATTAATGGATGTTTGATCAAAGGGGATAACATCTAAGCTAGGTAAAGATCTGGTTGGATATTGATAAGGAGATGTCAATGTTGATAGAGCAATTTCATGAAGCATAAGGTGAGAAAGACTACACCACCATTTCTCGCGATGTTTGTGAAAAGTTTTAAATATAAAACAAAATGACTTTGATAATTTGATAGCACAAAAATGATGGCGTTGCTATTGTTTATAAGGTATAAAAGCAGAATAGTCAAAAAGGTTACATCTAGTACAAGGAGCAATAGGTGTTTGAAGGTTATCAGCTTGATTTGGCAAATAATGTTATGCATAGATGATAGTATCTTCGACTTTGACTACTTTACCTAATATAAAGGTCATATACTGGTTAGACCAAATTGTAACAAAAGTTGGGTTGGTTGCTGAAGTGTTAAAGTTGGTTGGTTGAGTGGGTTCTTTGATAAGTGAAGTGTAAGGGAGGCATTTATTGAGTAGTAGTTGATTCGAAATACTGGTCAAGAGCCGTGATTCCAATTGTTTGAACCATTTAGCATTATAGAATACTGAGTCATAAACTATATTTAAGTCAAAGGCTGTTAACAGGTAAGTTTCATCCATAGTGGTAAGTTGATCAATGTATAAGATCGAAAGTGATCGCAGTTTCATTATATTTTGCCGATAAACCTTGAAAGAAAGAAACTGTATTATTGGGAGAGACCTTCTATCTATTTATTTGAGATTATAATCTTTGTCTATATATTGTTGGAATTTAAGTCCAATTTGCTTAGCAGCTGATAGAAATCCTGACCACCAGTCTTTAAAAGGCTTTGTGTCTATGTAAGGCCAATCTGTTAATGAGGACAAGGGTAGCCATTCTAATATTTGTAATTGCAGAATTCGTAATCGCGAGGTTGAACTAAGAAGTGAAATATCATTAATCATCTTTAATAAGTCAGATGACTTGGCTTGAATCTGTTTATCATACAGATGTGCTAGATTATAGCCAAAGGTTGAGTGAAGAACAGAAGAAGATATGAATCTTGAAAGTCCTGTTTTTTTTTGAAGAAGTTTCTGAAGGAGACCATCAAAGCATCACAAGCTGAACGAGAAATGAACGTTAGTTTTGTTTTATATAAAAGATAAGGGATAATGACGGTGTTGAATATTGCAACCATTTACTTCGCTGTTAGCCTTTTCTTACTAAACACGTTCTTTGTTTTAGTAAACTCATCACGAATTTGTTTGGTGATGAATTGTCTGTTATTAAACAGAGATACCCAGACTCCTAAATATCTGGTGGATTCCTTATGGTGTAGTGGTATGAGCTAAATATTATTTTCATTGAAATTGAAATTAACGGGAGAGTGGTCTTTGTCATTTATCATAAGAATAGATTTATCCCAGTTGACTTAAATGCTGTTAAGTGTATAGAAGGAGTCAGCAATCCTTATGATGTTTAGGAGATCTGATCTGGAATTTGCAAGCCAGAGTGTGTCGTCCATATATGCTAATGCGGAAATATAGTTGAAAAAACTTTGAATATTACGTTTTGTAACGTCAGTATTCCAGTGGATGTGTTGTGTATAGCTATGTGATGAGTTTTGCACAAAATAAAAAAGCGGGTTGTAATATATGTACCATAAGATAGGTGATATTATTTTACCTTAGTCGATGCCTGAAAGAACTAAATAAGTATCAGAGTTACTGTATGCGGTAAACACTTGATTAAAACGAGAAAGAAAAATCAAAATCAAGAATTTTATAAATGCTTCTAGGATTTGGAGGCGTCCAAAGGCTCTGATCAACATGGTAATATTAACATGGTCATATGCTTTTGATATATCTTGGAATAGGATCCAAAGGTTATTATGATGAAACGAGGCGTCGTAATTGACATTATCAAATATATGAATTGGTTCAAAAGTACTCCTATAAGGCAGATTAGCGAAGTTGTTTCCTTTGAGAATATTGTTGGTAGACAAAATGTTCAAGAGTCGACCATTGATTAATTTAGTGAGAGCTTTGCATAGGCATTCAAGAAGCGTGATTGGCCGTATGTTTGTTAAATTGTATTCCTAGGATTTTAGCTTGGGTATTGGATATACAAAGGTTAAATTCTATCTACTAGATGCTAGATTGAGTGACAGGCATCTGCAGATTATAATCCAGAAATATTTGGCTGTGAAGGGGCCAAGGTGTTTTAACATTTTATTGGAAATCTTAGATGGTCCAGGAGCTTTTCTGTTAAGGAGCGCCCTAATGATATTGTGCTATTCGTCATCTGAAGAGGGTTGCATAATTGAGTGGTATATATTGGAGTCTATTGAGTCATCCGGTGTATAGACTTGTTCCTATACCTCAGGGAGAGATGGGTTGGAATACTGTGAGCTAACTACTTTTTGAAAGTGTCTTGCAGTCTCATTTTGAACTTCCTTTGGGTTCGTAAGGAGTTCTTTGTCAGGGCTATTGTTGTTTATGCATCTGTCAAATATAATGGTAATGCGAGAATGATCTAGTAGCAAATCGAACATAGATTTTTGGTCATCTATAAAATTAGTACAACATCGTTCAATAGCATCGTTGATAGTTTTGGATTTGAGCTTTACTTCATTTAATTTTGCTGCAGTGGATAGAACTTTTTAAAGATCAACTAGCAAGGGACAGATCGTCTTGATTTCTTGTAACGAGGGGTGACTGATATCAGGGATTGTTATGGCATATTCTATTGAGAAAGCTTGTACTTTTTTATACTATGTGGTCCATTTGGGGTCGACAATGTTATTTTTGATGCATTTGTTACTAGATTTGCAAAGTTTTTGAACTGTCTTAATATGTTTATAAATCAATTTAAAGATACGTGATCTAAGGTCTCGATTGTGATGTGAAGTATACTTATTAGGGATTATTTTGATGGCAGCGTCTATAATTGATTTCTGTAAAAGATCCCAATAGTGATTCAAATGGTGTATAGTGTGTATACTATTTAACGACATGTTATAAAGTCTTGTATTTTTGCATCGTTGATCAACTGAAGTTCTAAAGGCAGACCAGTTCTCCTCAAACATTTCGTCATATCGGAAAATTAGCTTTTTAATTACAGTACGTTGGGTGAAAGATGGATTGATAGATGCTAATAAGATAGTTACATAAACAATGGCATGGTCAGACAAATCTCTATCAACCTTTTCTACAGTTTGGTCAATAAGGTCAGGGGTTAATGAAGAGTGCATAAAAATGTGATCTATTATAGAACGTCCAGTGCTAGTCTCATATGTAATGAGGTCATCATTCGATTTTTGATTCTTGACGAGGTTAAAATTGTTAATCATATGGAGATTATTGAGCGAAGTGAAAAAAGCTGTCGAGTTTGAAGAATTGGAGGATCGTGACGGATCAGTGTTAAAATCGCCCAGAATTATTATAAGGAAGTCCTTTTGGTGTACATCGTTTATTAAGTTTAAAGTTTTTTTGTAAGTTCTTTCACGTAATGTTTTGTCAGAACTGAAAATATAAACATTAATGATATAGAGTTTTTGTTTGTTTTTAAATTGAAAATCTATCGAGTATATGTGATGGAAGAAGGAGGAATGATGAAAAGCATGGTCAGCCAGATGTTTTTTAATTAGAAAGCCAACTCTAAAACCTATACTTTGTGTTGAGGAGTCAGTGTTAAAAAAGGAACAAATTTATTTGAACAAATAAGTTTTAAGGAGTGTGTATGGGATGATTTATTAAAATTTGTTTCTTATAGAGTGATGACGTCTAAATGATAAAGAGAGTATAAATTAAAAGAATTTGTTATTTGTGTGTTAAAGTAAAAGAACGAGTATTATAGGTGGCAATATTAAAGGTGATAGGCACTGTTTCTGTATTCAGTGGTTGTAATATCATAATTATTTAAAGAAAAGTTCTGGGGTAGGAATCTCTGTGCCATAATCTAAAGAGTTGATTGCGCTGGACATGTTAAGTTTAGGAATCAGAATTATATGTGTAGGATATGTGTCGTCAAGGACTATGTGTTGAACGTTAGAAATGGCTTTGAGAACGATGTTTAATTTTTCAACTGTAATTTTGTTGTGCTTTCGTAGTTCTTCAGTCTCTGCGTACAGGATTGTAATATGCTTTTCTTGTTTGACGATTCTGGATTCTGATGTATTAACTTCCAGTTCGTAGACAGTGTCTGTATCTATAACGCTTTCAGCTTTAGCTACTTCATTAAGTGCTGCAGCTTTTTTTGGTGTAATTGTGAAAATGTTCAGGTGCTTTTCCACTTCGTTGAGACGGTGTATCGAAAAAGCAAGGTCATTGTGAATAGTTGCGAGGGGTGCAGAATAGCATCCAATTGATTTAAAATTTTTTGTGTATCTGTTAGTTCGTGTGTAAGTATTTTAGGTAATCAGTGAGATGCGTCAGTTTCATCCATTTGATCAAACTATGATTTCTTCACATGAATCGAATCATCGAACGAGGATTTATTCTTTGGTATTTTAGGTTCGTTGGATCTTATTAAAGGAGTTTTAACCAGAGGTTTGACGTCCTTAGTTCTATTAGCAAATGAACGTGAATTTTTTAGATCAAACATTATTTCCTGATCATGTACGAATATGACCTTTGGACGGGACACTGATGTCGAGTAATTTTTAAACTGCGTGAACTTATAGCATTGGTAGAGGTTTTTTGTGTCTGTTTATCTTTGGGAGTTGGTCTTTTCCGTCTACAATTTCATGAGTCGTGTCTAAAAATGAAACAATGTGCACACAGGTTAGTATCTGGTGTGATCCAGATAAGTTTCTTGTTATCAAACTCAATCAGATCCCCATTTTTAGCAGCAGCGGCTAAAATATTGTCTTGGGTAACTATAGAACGTCAATTTCATACATCTGTAGAAACTGCAACATCTTCTCTAATGAGAATTTTGTGTTTATCATTAGCAGATATTAAACAAGTCTATTGACAATACTGAATACAGAATTTTCTAAGATATTGAAAAAGTGCTACACAATAATGTGCATTATCACTATTTTTCGAAGCAACCTGCGTTGCATTTTAATTTTACATTAAATTGACCAGTATGTTGTATTGATCGTGTTGTTGTAGCATTTGTAAGACAAAACTGAAGACGAATCCATTCTTCTTATGGAATATGAATAGTAAAAGGAAGGGGATCATTATGAAGAATTTTTAGTCTTTCTATTATAATTTCATGAAGATCACAAACAGATAAAGCCAATAGCATATATAAAATAATTCTATGACGCCTTTCATCTACTGCAAGTAAATTCTATAAATAAATTTATAAATTAATAACTTGTAAATAATAAATTACAATAAATAACATTTTTTATACTTGCTCATTGAAATAAGCTTCTGATTCATCCCAGAATGCATTAAATTTTGTTTTATTAAATCCATTATTTATTCATAAATCAAATATAATGGTAAGATCTGCCAAAGTTAATATTAATCGTAATCTTTCTTCCATTTCATAAGAAATAGCATTTGAAGTTATAGCAGCATCACCAGTAAGATCAAAATAAAGCATTCTTAATATTGCTGATAAAACTTTCTTAATATAAGAATACTAAAAAATTATAATAAATTTATTTGAATATTATTTATTTAAATATCAATTGCATTATCATTATTATTACCTTATTTAACACATTTTTTCACATTTGTCATATAAAGTAATAGGATAATCCTTCATGAATTCTAACTAACATATATGCTTTTAAAGTTTTATTCTGTTCATCATTAAAAACTTCAGTTTCAGAAATTTTTCAAATATAATTAATAATTCCTAAATAATTGCCTTGATAATATCTAAAAATAAAATTGTTGTTAATAATTTTATCAAAAAAAATCATATATTAAATGTATACCAACCTATATACATCTATTGGAAATGTAAGCTGTAAATTTTTTATAAATCGATATTGTTTCATAATATCAATTGAAAGATATAGTTTAATATCAATGTATTCATAAAATTGTTTTTCAAGTAAAGCATTATTCAATTGAATATAATTTTCGTTAAGACTATTATATTCACAAGCAGCAATTCGATACATAGTACTACTTTTTTCAGGGCTACAAGCACTTTCATCACTATGATGAAGTTTATTCATATTAGTATTTGTTGTAACCAGATATTCCAAATATTTTCTTAAAATTTCAATTAAAGAAACGATTGATGGTGTTATTTGATCCCACAAATCATCACATGCTCACGGTTGATTAATGGATAATTCAAGAGAACTTGAAAGTTGAATGAGTTTTTGATATGATAATGGGGTTTTTTTATGATGACTAGTATGATAAAATTTGTTATATGATTCACCATCTTGATAAGTTTTCAGTTGTGTAAAAAGAATTGGTAAATGGTATGAACGTACACACAATGTAAAAAGATGTGGATCAATATACCAGAGAGTATCAGTGAGACGGCTTACAAATTTTTTGCCAATTGTATCATGCAAACCACCTATCCAGCCAACTTTTTGAACTTTAAAAAGCTCAATGATTTCATTGTAAAGTTTGTCACAATTATTGTATTCAGTACAATGCAAGGGAAGTAAAGGTTGACTTGAATTTTCCATTAAAATTCTAAAAGCATTTGGCCTGGTTTGTGATGTATCCGGTGTATCCAAATTTAATCCAGAAATAAGACAAAATTTAACTTGCAAAAATCCTAAAACTTCTAACATTGTTAAGTCACCCCTTAGCCCATCATCAACTTCCCGCCAACTTTCAGACTTTTCTTTTCTAACAAAAACTTGTACCTCTCTATCACTATATTGTCCTAATGTTACTGCATCAAAAAGGTCAAAAAACTGTTTATTTGTGGATTCTATGCTCACTACACGTTCAGGAATGATACACTTAATACCTTCGTTAACTTGTATCAAAAGATAGAGCATGTTTATGAACTGGCCCTGTTTACGCGAAAAATCACGAAAAATAGCAAAAAAAATACTGATCCGGAAAGATAATCCATTGATTCCATTATTGTTATAATATTCCAAGTAAATCTGTTGCACAATTGGCCTATCCAACTCTGTCTTGGTGGTTTAATGTTAGGAATCAAACCTGGTTGATTTTTTTTTTTTTTGTTTGCTTTATCTTTTAGTAATACGACTTTCTCATGTCTTTCAGTTGCATCTTGGTATCTCTACAAATATTGTAAGATAAAAAATTCACAAATGATCTACAAAAAATGTGGCACAAAGATAATAAATGCTAAAAAACTCATAGCCGATGATGGAAAGGAAATGTTTCGGAGAAACCTAAGCATTTATTGTATTAAACATCAAACAAAGGTTGCCGGAGCAACGAAGCTTTTAATAAAAAAGCTAATTATAAAAAAATTTAAAAATCCTCCATATGTAAAAAAAATAAGAGGAAATGGCGGTAAAAAAAACTATTTTTTTTTTTTCACAATTATATTTTACGATTATTGTACATACAAATCTAAATATCTGCAATCGATGTCAATCGGCAAATTATCACATGACCAAAAATACAGCAATTTTATTGGCCGTATATTGTGTATAATATTCATACTAAATTTTCGAAAATGAGGGGGGGGGGAGGGGGGGGGTTATGTTAAACGAAAAATCAAATTGGTATGGCCTAAGGAAGAGGTCAGAATTTGAATTACTGACTCAGCTTGTCAAGAGTAGTTTATGGAAACATATATATATGAGGCACATAACCAAAATATCTCGTCAAACTTTCTTTCGCCAACCCGGGTACAAACTCTTTCGTCATCCCAGGAACAAACGAAAATCGAGGAAATTTCTCTACCTTCTGATCTAACGTATCCAAAAAGGTCTTTATCTATTTTACTGAAAGCTAATTTATTTTTGAACCTTGTTTTTAACTCTCGATTTTCGTGATTGCAGGTATATCTACATCATGGTACTTTGTCTTGTTTTAGGCGAGGAAGTTACGGATAGATTTATATTTGATATCTCCGTCGAAATGTGGACTTCTATGAAGATTTCGCATCTCCGAGATGGTATTAAAGAGAAGGCATCTTTGAGCGTTCCTGCACATAAAATCAAGTTATGGAAAGTAGCTATTCCTACCAAAGACATGAATGACGAAAAGATGAAAATACTTATCAACAAGTCTCATGAATCTATTAACGTTAAAGAGGAACTCGGGGGTGAACTATTGGACGCAGAGGATTCTATTAGTAGCAAGATTGAAAATGTTCCTGCTGATAATCATATCCACATCACCGTGGAACCGCCAAAGCCCGCCACCACTGGTAAGTGTCTCCCAATGGTTTACCTCTCGAACAAGAAATTCGCGGATCTTTTATTAATTTATATCTAATTTCTTCCTTACGCCAAATTAAAGTAGGATCATCTTCTGTCCCAGCAAAACGGCAAGGCGAACCTCAAGATTATAACCGTAAGCCTGTTGCTCCTTCAGTCACGGATTTTTGGAATAAACTTTCAGAAGCGCAGATCATCCTTAAATTTCCAAAAGACTTTAACAAAACTGCATTCACTCCATCTAAATACATGAAAATTGAAGGAGATGAAATTGTGCTGGATAGCGATGTAATGTTGAATGCACAAGATGAGTTAATATTTAATGATGGTAAACCTGTGCTGGAATCAGTAGAATCATTGAATTTTGTGAAATTTTTACGTTTCTGTGAATCACCAGATGGAATTGTTTATGGAATAAAAACACGGGATATATTAATAAAGAAATCATACCTGCAGATGATTGAAAAGCTCGAAACTGATCGTATTAAAGAAGAAATAAAAGGGTGTACCATAGTTGGATCACCCGGCATTGGAAAAACGCACTATTCATTGTACCTTGCTTTCTATATTACTCGTCGCTATTCTTCAGCAGATTTTGTCTATCAACAATTAAATGAAGGCAAATCTTATACCCTTCATATCAACAAAAAAAACAAAAGTGTAATCGAACTTCCTCTGGGTTTAGGAGGCGAATACCCAGCAAATAGTTACTATATTGCTGATTCTGTAATCCCTTCTCTATGTAAGACGATTTTCACATTTCTAGTAACGACACCAAAAAGTGATCGATGGGAACAATTTATAAAGACACATCCTAGAAATTATTATGCTCCGATTTGGACAGAGGAAGAAATCTGGAGTGTTTGGAATTGGAATGATTATTACAAGAATAAAATACCTGAGACTCGAGTCAGGGAGCTGATTGAGAGGTGGGGATGCATACCACGACGAGTTTTTGTTGAATATAATGATGAGCCAGATCTTGATCGTTTACTCTCTCGCTGTAATATTCACGAGTACCTTCAAAATGATGGGACAGGGTTACATGATAATTATTCTGGAAATATTATACATATTATTCCTAATTATGATTTTACAAAAAAGGAATATGCTCCCGCTTCAAATGAAATAAGTAAAGCTTTGTACAATTACTATGCAAAGAATACAAGAGAAACAATCATTAAAATAATTCGAGATTTTGCAAGGACCGCCGGTGGTCCATTAGCCGGCAAACTTTTTTAAATGATGGCTCATGATATCCTGCGAAAAGGTGGTGATTTTAAGGTGCGACGCTTAACTGAAAAAAACGATAATTTATTTTCTGAAGAAACAGAAGCACTCCAACTTCGCGAGTTGAAGATCAACCAGTTCCATGACATTAGGGACATAGCTTCAGATTATTATAATATTCCCGAAGTTGAAAATTTTGAGTCTGTCGACTCTATTGTGCCTATCTATGGTAATCAAGCTAATTATTTATATCAAATGACAATAGCAGAAACGTATAAAATCAAGGTAAATATTTATTTATATTAGCTTTATATTTACTATTACAAACTAAATAAGTCTATGTTATTTAGGTAAATGGTCTTACTAAATTACAAAATAAAATGGATATGGATCTACCGACGCATCTATATTTCGTTGTTCCAAACATAAACGATATGTTTGATAATTATTATTTGCAGGACTATATTACAGTAGAGAGAAAAAAGTATGTAGGATGGAATTCGCAAACTAATTGGATTCAGAAGATTACTCAATATGTACTTCTGATCGATTTGTCAGATTTTTAATTAGATAGTTGCTTTTATTATTATAAGTTAACTAAAAATAAAATGTAAAGATTTCCTATGGATTCACATGTAACTTTTTTTATTCAAAAAAAATGCTTTATTATTTTTTTCATTGATACAAAAATATACGTGGAATGGTGAAGGTAGAAAGCGATATATATGGCTAGGCCATTTAATGCGAGTCCCTATGTCATATTATTTCTTTGCTCCTATATTTACGGAAAATTTCTACAGCTAAATTTTTTCTATAATATTGTTAAATACGAAACATATCAGATTTCCGAAATAAATCATCACCCATATTTACAAATTTTCGCCTAAATATATCTTTTTCACCAAAACACGAGAACTTTTTCGATATGGAATAATTTCGAATCTACAGCATACATTCCGGAGATTAAACCAATAACTTCGATAAAAAATAAAAGTGCTTCTCTTTCTTACCAGCGTATTATGAATTGCGCCAGACTTTTGCTTCGCATAATCACATCATTATGTGCAACCGTGAAGAATCTTCACGATCAAAAATCACGTGAGTTTCAGGTCAACTAAGAATAAACTTTTCGACCTGAACATAACCTTTTTATTGCAATTTTTTCTTGACAGTCGTGTAAAAATTTTTTATTAATTCAATGTAACATACAAAATAACTTTACCCGTGATACATGATAAAGTTATTATATTACTAAATTACTACATTTCTATCTATTAGCCTATCCATTCCTCCAGATTGCTCAATGACTTTATCCTTTCATTCTCCTCGATTCATTGGCTTCTGTACTTTTCCAGTAACCATATAATATGACCAAGAACTCTCTCCACCTTGTCTTTCATATCTTCATCTTTATACGCAACAAATAAGGGTTTCGATAACTTGAACGATGGTTTCCTTTCACTGTTTAGTGTACATTCCACGAAATACCATTTGTTATAATCCTCCATACATTATCCATATTGTTACGCCAGTTCTTTTAGATCGCGGGTAAATCACCTACGATCAGTGTTGGTATATGACATCATATGACTTATATGACTTACATGATTTGTCATTTGTCATTTGTCATTTATGACCTTATGATATTGTCATATAATTTTAACCAATCAAAAAAGAGTATATATAATTTCGATTTTATTTGTTT
>CAJVPP010002211.1:0-15847 GCA_910592005.1 Funneliformis mosseae
GTTGTTTTTGTTATTTTAATTTATATCACTTAATCTCTATCAAATCGAAAAATAATGGAACAAAATAAAGAATTAACTAAAAAATAACGCGAAGCCATATTTTACTGCTACTAACGCAATGATAGTTACCGGACTATTGCAAAGATCGTTAACTGTGAAAAATTAACTGTTTGTGATACATTAAAAAGAGCTAGCATTACAGGATCGACTGAATCAATGCCTCGCTCTGGACGACCATCCTTGATTACAATTCCTCAACGTAATCACCTCAAACGAATCATTACAAATGATAAAACTAAAAATTGTCGTCTTTGTACTGCTGGAGTGCAGCAACTTTGGAAAAAAAAGTCTGGACAAGATGTTTCAACCTAGACTATTAGACGAGTTCTCCATTCAGCTAGATTAAGAAACTGTATTACATGAAGAAAACTTTTAATTTCACCAGTGAACATAGAAGCACGTCTCGCATGGTGTTTAGAGCACCAAAGTTGGACAAAAGAGGATTGGTCAAAGGTCATATGGAGTGATGAATCGACCTTCTCTCAATTCTAACAAAGTCGCAATAGCAGGGTGTGGCGAGAATCAGCAGATGAGTGGGCTTTATCCTATATATTAGCCACAGTAAAGCATAGCCCAAGCCATATGTATTGGGACTGTTTTTCTCGAAAGGGAAAAGGGCCAATTGTTGTATTATCTGGAACAGCAAATGGTGAATCACATGTTACCATTCTTCGTAAATATGTAATGCCAGCTATGAGACGAATATTTCCTAATAATGATGGCTGGTTCCAAGAAAATAATGCCCGTCCACACAAATCGAAAGTTGCAATGAATTTTCAGGCAGAAAATGGTTTTCTTACATTAACTTGGCCAGCCCAAAGTTCTGACCTCAACCCAATTGAAAATTTATGGGCTGAGATTAAAAAAAACATTCGTGCATATAAAAAACCACCATCAAATCTTGCTGACCTCGACCGATATGTTAAAAAGGCATGGCGAGAAATTCTGATGCATACTATTAAAAATTTAGTTGATAGCATGCCACAGCGAATTCAGGCTGTGATTACGGCAAAGGGAGGCCAAACCAAGTATTAAAAGCTTAATATGAATTGTATGCCTTAACCAGCTCTAAATAAAATAATATTAGAACTTTTACTATTAATGCTAAAGAATTATCAGTTTTATATTTGGTAAAAAAGTGTCCGAAAACTTTTGATCACCCTCTGTAATATTCTGTGGGAGTGTTTCTTAAATTGATTGTGAACCGTGGTTTATTAAATATATTTATAACTTTCTGGGTAACAGAATTGAATTAATAACGATTACTAAGAATATACAGAACTTGCTTTATATATTCTTAAAAAATATTTTGATGTATATGCGAAGTCTATCATTATCACTGTTTTAATCTACTAAATATTGATTTTTTATTTTAATCGAGTCAAAATCCAAACATAATTTTATAAGAATGTTAATTAAAACTTTTATAATTTTAAGAATTAAAATTACTCCCTGAATGTGCTTACATTCCCTGTAGTTAATTATATATAATTTTGCAAATCAACTTTTTTTTTATTTTTAGAGTGGATGCATTCTTCGAATGTTCAAATTCTTTCACATCCTACCTGTAACATAAACATTTTCTATGATATTACTATTTATTATTTCTTTATATACTATTTCGTGATAATTCGTAATTTTAAAAGGATAAAGTCAAAATTTGTAATACACAATATGATGAAATATCTAATACCGCTTTATACGATTTCATTTTCTTTATCTCTATTATATGGTATATCATCATTATATTTATATTCCAATGTGCAATCTTGATATTTTACTAATTAAAATGGAGAAAAATAAGCAAAGCATATCGATATATTCTTGTCAAAAAAAAAAAAAAATAAATAAATACTTACAATAAAATCCAAAATCATTGCCAAAATTTCTTTGACATCTAATTGTATTTAACGTTTGCAAAAGAATCAATATCAAACTAAAACAACCTTATTTTTTTTTAAAAAAAAAGATTAGTAATTAGCAAACGTTCTTTAGAATAACATCATTAATTCTTGTACAAGAAAAAAAATTTACTTATTATAAAGACGATTATGTAAAACATATTTTGATGAATTAATTTTGCTATGCTGCATGATGCTTCAGCTGATAATTCACTATCACACTAACTTAAGACCTTAACCACAATTATAATGATCACCGAAACATTTCCAAGATGTATTAAACACATTAACTTGTGAGATTCATCCCTAATCTAGACCATATTAAAAATTCTTTATGTTAATAGGAAAAAAATAAATCGAACGCAGGTAAGAAATCGTATGAATTTTGATGAGCTTACGGCTTTGGGAAAAAGTAAAATATATAATTGTAGAATGAAGAACCAAGGAATTGAATTTAAATATATTGCACCAGATGCATGACCAAACGCCTTCAGATACAATTCTAAGAGAAATATATTAAAGTTCCAATAATTATATGCCGAGAATCCGACAAAGAAAGATTGTGCGTACATTAAAGTGAGTTGAACTTGGTACGTTTTATACATTTCTAATTATATAATAAAAAGTTATATTCAAAATAATTTATTAATAAAAAGCTAAACAAAAACACGGTACATATTTTTACATGCCTTTTATATGATTATTCTTCGTATATATGCATCCTTTAAAAAAAGGCCAAGTCCTATATAGGAAATACATTAGTTAGAATTTAAAGAAATAAATGTTTTAATTCAAATTTTTAAGTAATACTTGGATGTGTCACCTAGTTTTCCATAATAGCGTTAAAGATAGAATGAAGATCAAAACGGATATTGAGTTAATACAAAGAAGAATCCCCTGAAGCTTTGCGTTAATTTTTAACGCTTTTCTGTCAAAAAACATCGACAAGATTGATACATTATAACATTCAGTATTTGCGCATGATGAAGTGAATTTTAATATCATTATCGATGGTATAAGTGAATAAATATTAATTGAACAGTAAACAATGCCATGCGATATTGTTTTTTGATGAAACTACATATAAAAGAAATGATTGATAACTTTAAGATGGTTGATGACAAAGTATCTGTAAACTATATAATTTACATGCGGTTATATATCCAGAAATAAAGTAAAATAGTAAATGTCCCAATTGAAACCAAACCGTTGAAGATATAAATGAACTATATAAAGAATACGAGTAACTATATATGCAAAAATTCAGAATTTGATTACTGATTGTTGCAAACAAGAATATCTTTTCAATTGTTGTATAACTCGAGAGAAATCGATAAGAATCTATCTTTTTATTTGATGCTATATCTTTACGACTCATCGTGAGTGAAATTTGATGTTAAGGAAAAAGAGGAATGAATGAATGAAAGAAAAGAAATATGAAAATTTCAAAGCAATAGGGTTTGTTTGCTTTTAAAGTTATCAATTTGACAAAATTGGAAATTTCGGGTATTACCAGAAAGCTTGCAGAAAGATTTTTTAAATTCATTTATTACAATTAATGATACCCGTTATATTTATTCTTCACCCGAAACATTAAACTAATTGAATTTCGATAATTCAATTGAACCTAACACTCATTATTTTATTCATCTAATAAAAAAAAATCTCGAATTAAAAAAAAATTAGGAACCTGATGGATTTTAGTAAAATGATAATGGTATATTGTTTAATTTAATTAATAAGAGAATTCCAATTTGCCTTCATTATTCATTTTTTTCTTTCCTTTAAATAAATATACGAGATATTCATGTATATAGCCTATTTTAACATATTCTTTAGTCAATATTCTTTTTAAATTTTCTTTTAAACCTTTCTACTAAACGGTAAATATTGCTAAATATGATCGGTCATGTTCGGCCTCATTTATAATTTAAGATCATTAAAAAGAGTCGAGTATAATTAATAATTTTCACGTGGATACACAACGCACCGTAGCGTGATTACATATAATTAAATTCTACATTTACTCTATTTCCATCAGTTAATTGATGACTTGCACCTCCAATTTCCGCATTACAATCCGGACATCTACTCGTTTCCATAGCTCTACCACATTCTCCGATCGTATACTAAAAAAAAAAAAAAAATGAAAAATGATACATCAAAACTTGTTTAATTCATAATAATAAATTTTCAAATTACTTACCGGATGACCATTTGGACACTCATACCAATGTCCTATATAAACAACAAAAATAATGGTGAAATAGATAAATCATAAAAGTTATATACTATGCATTTATTATATAATTGACATACATACCTGAACTTTGAAATTCTGTATTCATTGCGCGATGGACATCTAATTTTTCTTCAATACTTAAAGTTTTGCTCAGATTCTCGGCACAAATTACAACTTCATCACATTTGTTCGATAAATTTTCTAACCTCACATGAATGCCGCTCTTGAGTGTCTCTTCAGCATTATTATATCCTTCACTTTTAAGTATATCTGCGATACTTTCCTTAATCCTTTCACAATTTTCTATAATTTTCGTTCGAAGTGCTTTATCAACAACGCCACTTTCATTAGGTGGATATCTCAATTGATACATAATCATTTTGAGATCAAATTCCAATATTTCTACATTGACTAAAAGTAGATGTCTACCATAATGAGTAGATTCTGCTATACCTTTAAATGTAATTAGTTGATCTTGAATAGAAGTTTGTAATCTTTCGGCAAATTTTTTCCAAACATCTTTAATATTTACGGAATTTTCGAGTGTTAAATTAATTTGCTTTTTGGAGATTTCTTGAATTATAAATAAAACTTCATGGAATTGAATTTTTTGTATGTTGATCATCTCAAAAAGCGTGTCCAAATATATTCGATTATCTACTTGTGGTATTGAAATTCCTATTTGAGAGAACGTTTCTTGTAATATTAAAGTTTCAGTATTTTGAGGATCTTGAACCTTAAGGTTTGATAATCCAACTGTTAAATCCTTTTTGGCAATCTTCTTTGCCAATTTGGTTCGGTATCTATGAAATAATGAAAAAAAAATATATATATATAAATATTTATTGATTATATTTTAACGAACCATTTATTTATACTTACAAACTTGAGACGGCAGCTTCATAAGCTTTTTTATGAGGTGGTCTTTGTGTGGCACAAAGAATAAAAGTTAATTTCTTATAATATTTTAATAATTTTCCAACATGAATTATCCAAACTTTTTCACTATTCTCTTCAAATCCATGATATTTTTTAACGTTTTCAAAATATTGAAACGGTGTGATGTTGGGTAATTCATCACTAATAACACGATATTCTTTCAATACGACGCCTCTTGGTCTCGAATCAACGTTAGGCAAACTAATCAAATCAAATTTTAATTGATCTCGCTTATATATCATTCTTTCTTCAATTGAAATAATTTGTTGGGTAATTTCTTTCAGTTGTCTATCATATTTTATTAGGAATTTTTTGTTTTGTATGTCTAGGGTGCATTTTTTGATTATCCTTCCATATCTCCTAATATTTTTGATTGGTGCTCGACACTCTGGACATGTTTTGATATTAATTGGTGAAGTTGGAAGATTTTTAACAGATATCCATATCTCCTTTGAAACCTCATAATAATTTTCCATCTCCATATAATTATCCATAGTTGTCATGGTGTATACATGTCCACAAGAAAGGATGATCATCCTTTCCTTATCCCAATCTATCTCACCAAACGTAGTATTTTCAATTAAATCTGGAACTGTTTTTTTTTATAGATAAATTAATAATATAAAGTAAATCCATCTTAATAAATAATAATAAATTACTTACCTTGACTTTTAATATTTTCAGGAGCACAGATAGCGCAATAATCTTTTGAAGGACAAATATCTCCGCAAACTCCGACACATTTATGTCCACATTTCAATTTTTTATTACATTTTTCATTACAAGGTAATCTGTAACAAGGAGCTCCGCAGCTCAGCTCACAATTTCCTTGATGTTCACATTCCCATGAACATTTTTCTGCGCAAACAGAACAAGGTTCTAGACATTTTACATTACATGATGTGTGTTCACATAAAACAGTACATTTATTATTACACGGAGAACACAAGGTTCCATCGTGGCAAGGTTGTCCACATGTATGCCCACAAAATAATACCCTTTTACATAACTGCCTACATTTTCCGTGCTTTGTCCTTTCAATAGGGATGATTCCTTCTGTTTGCTCTTCGTCTTCAGGTTTATCTTGTGGCGCCGAAAGTTTTTGACACTCAAAACATTTATTTACACATGCATGGCCACATTCCAAAAATTTTCCACATTTCTTACTACACTTAACATTATCAACAGATTCAAAACACTAAAAATTCAAATGTTAATATTTATGCTTCATTCCGGAAAATGAAATTCACCGCATAAAATAATAAATATTTACTTACGTGAACGACTTCCGAGTGTTCGCAACAAACTAGTTGTTTTTCGATTTGAACCAAACATTTGATTTTGTCTTTAAATAGACTATGACTTTCCCAACATTTGGCGTTTTTTAACTCGTGCCCACAATGTAATATCATGTCACCTATAGAAAATTTACATTTTCCGCAATCTTCAAAACAAAGATTTTGACATGGATGATTACATCCCAGTATCTTTGAACAAGGTTTTTGACATTTAATTCCAATATGTTCGGGATCATCTGAATGACACTTATAAGCACACGCGTGTCCGCAAGAAAGCATTGAACCGCATGGCTGAAATGAAATTTCGTGTGAAAAAGTCGATCATTTAAAAAACAATTCACCTCTAATAGAGCAACAATTGATCTTACCTTGGAGCATCCTCCATCTGGGCTATATTTAGCGAAGTCTTCGGGTTCAACAATTTGCTCATAGTAAGAATGCTGATTACATACGATCGGCATACCAAACCCAACTTGGTTTCGATTACGTAAGATTTTAATTACACGAGCCCACATATCAGATTTAGATGACATTAATTCAGAGTTACCAATGAGATACATTCCTTGTCGAGCACGTGACAACAATACATTACTTCTATTCGGACTTTTCAAGAATCCAATAGAATCATCACCAGACTCGGAGAAATTACGAACTAAAGAAACGATGACTATGTTTGCTTCTTCGCCTTGGAAATTATCAACAGTTCTTAAAGTAACCTTTTGTTGCAATGATATTTCCGAAGCAACACCAATATTTTCATCAGCATTATCTTTTTCATTGTTAACAACAACAATAATATCATCATCTTCTTCATCATCTTCTTCATCAACTTGTTGTTCATCCATTTCAGCAAGATTTTGCTCATCTCTTTCATCGATGATCACAACAAATGATTCAGCTAAAGCGTCTCGGATTTTAATCATTTGCCCCAAATAAGGAGTAAGCACAGCTATATCATCAGATTTAGTATATCCGTTCCTAACGAAATATTTGACCATTTCCACCACCATTTGAACTTCATATGTATTCGCGTGTGATTGCATTGCAAATTCACCATCAGAATCATCTTCTGGACGTCTATGATCAATAAAATACACATTATGTTGGGCTCCGCGTATATTTGGATATTCGGAAGTATTCTCTCCATCTATTAAATTTCGATAAACGGCGGTATTCTCGCCATTTCGATAAAGGGTATATCTAATTAAATCGGAAATTTCTTCCTTCCTCATACGTCTCTGAGTTAATAGTTGAGCTTTCTCTAACTTAACCGCTTTATCGCCTCGAACTAATCTCTCAAATAATGATTTATCTAGTTGATAATTTTTTCCTAATAATGAATCCATACTAAGAGAATAAGTGGCGAGTTTCGGTCGAAGTTGATTAGGATCGCCGATCAATATTATATGTTGAGTCGATGGAGTCAACGCGCTAAGAATATGCGCTTCAAGCACCTCCCCAGCTTCTTCACAAATGATAATTCTAGGTCCTATAGATCTAATTAGATTTTGAAATTTGGCTGCCCCATTTGTGGTCATACCAATAACATCACTACTCAATAATGCTCGCCGACTTCCTTCATCATAAATATCGCACATTTCTTTACGTTTTTCATCATGTCTCCTTTGTAAATTTGATAGGTTTACTATAAATTCATGATGAATCTGTGTACGCCAATGATCATGAAGCCTTTTTCTTTCTGTCCTTGACATATTCCAAATTGAATAATCATTTAATAATACACTTAAAGGACGATTGGTATTCGGTTCTTTGTAATTATTGATCCATTGTATAGTTTCATAGTCGGTTTGTCCATCATCAACACTAATGTTCCTCCCACTTTCTTCATTTTCCCTTAACGCATCATATCGATTATAATTATTACGCTTCTTCTTTTTCTTTTGAGATTTCGACAAAATTGCTTTTCTCTTGTTTATTGCTTCAATATCCTCTCCGTTTCTCCATTTCTCGAATACAGTCAAATTTCTCTTCCGTCTATTTTGAACAAGCCTAAAATCATCATTAGTTTCCAAAACCCAATTAGGTAAATCATCATCACGAACGCGACGAAGTTTATTATAAAACGGTTTATATTCAGTCATCAGGTATTCTTGTACATCAGCCCATTTCAACCATCTTTTGTGTAAAATATTTCTTACTTCGGTTGCTTTTTGTTCAATTTCTTCTAATGATCGATGTAATTTTGATATGAAATATGATTGCTTTCCATTTCGAATATGATTTTTACAAACTTCTTCCAGGCTAAACCCTTTAATTTTTTCAGATTTTGTACGTGAACCTAATCTAACAATATTTGTTATGTTTTCATCAAGCAAATGCTATGAATGCAAAGTAAAAAAAAAAAAAATAAGTGAAAATGTGAATAATTTTATTGTGTAGGTAACAAATCAATGTTCATGAACGTACCTCCAAGAATTGATCAAGAGCATGATTGGTAAAGCATATGGTGAGAATAGGACCAATTCTTGCTTTTCGATTTTCTTCAGCTAATAATACTTTCATTATTTCAACGCCAACAACCGTTTTTCCGGTGCCGGGTGGACCTTCGATTAAAGCAATCTCGCGTGTTAAAGCGGATACCAATGCATCCGCTAAATTATGAAGTTTTAAATAATAATAAAAAAAAAAGTATAATTAGCTTTGTGACAAACACTTAAAGAAAGTTTCCTTCTAGTGTCCCAACATGTAATGTAATTAATTACCTTGAGTTTCATCTAATTTGCTATGTCGAGAAAGATTTTTTGCTACTTCATCATGACTACTTGAATCGGCAACATTTAATTTCATATTTGGAGTTTGGTCATAATTCGCGCATAAAACCGACAAATCAAATTCAAATCCAGGTGCTCTAGAGTATAATGGTGGTTCAACTTTAACGTCATTTGACCCTTCCTTATTCTTTCCTTTCCTATCGGCTAAGTTATCAGAATTAGGCGCAAGATATTTTTCAAAAGGGAGAGAGGAAGGATTTGTAGATTGAAGTGTTTTAAGAATATAATTGTAAGCCTCAAAATAAACTCCTGTTGTTTCAACCATGAATCTTTGTCTTAAAGTTTTATTTAATCCATTATTGATATTTGAAATTTCATTTAACGCGATAGGGTAAATGGATGGATCAATAAAATGGATATCAATATCGGCAAATTTAGCATGTTTGGCTAAAATCTTCTCATCCCTTAATAACACCACTCCAAAATAAATTGAATATGAATCCGAACCAGTGTCAGAGGTACTGATTTCATTTGATTCTGAATTCGGTAATAATAAGGTAATTAAACTACCAGTTAACAATCTTTTACTTTTCTCCCAAAATAATTTTCGATCTTTTTCATTTTTAGCATTACGAATTTTTGGAGGGGTGAATCTTAAAGTACAAGAGAATCCTTTTCTCCTATCAAAAGTAATATTTGCAAACTTTACCTGAGAATATATTTGCAAATCCCCTTTGTCATTCGTACCATTGTTATATCTAAATCTACCTCCTTCCTTTAAAATTTTACACAATTCTTTAGAAGAGTTCCAATCTTGCGATAATGCATTTATGAAACTAGATATACCATTACGAATAGGATTTAACATATCTTCCCTTAACAAGCGAAATTGTGTGTCAAGTAATTTAGCCGCTCCATCAGGTAAAAAATGTGGTGCATCAGGAAGAGAATATGGCAAAAAAGGTGTGCGCTTACATAAAATTTCTTCCTTTGTAGGAATAATTGATATTTTTGAAATTTCTTCAAAGTCGTTATCATGCCTTTTGCCATCGTTTGATAATTCACCAGGGGGATCATAAGATCTTTCCGCCGCAGCTTGCCTAGCTAGTTCATTACAATGCATTAAGTGTAATTCATCTTTATTTGGACCTTGTTCACCCATTAAACTATTACGTCCATTATTTAGAAGTTTACTCAGGTTTTTCATTTCTTTATCTAGTACAATGAAAAAATAATTCCTCGTCTCTAAATTATTAATCAATGGGTCTGTCGAAATTGTAGATGATGGTTCTCGTTGAATAGATTGTTGATATGTGGTCTTTAATCGTTGCAAATCATAAACGATTTGATGCATTGTCTTATTAATGGATGCCTCTCTAACACGATTTAATACTTCTGCGAGAAGTCGCACGATTATCAAGAAAAATATTCCTAAACTAGTAATCAAATTTAAAGGATGAATTGATTAATGTAGTGCTTCATCAATTTAATAGTCAAAAATTGGCACTTACGAAGATGGAATATACGAATATTCTTCATGTTCTAATAATTGTTCCACATTAACTTGATTGTCAACAACAGAATTACGTAGCACCAATGTTTCTAGCATATTCATGACATTCTTATTAAAGAGAGGGTCCTAATTTTTTTTTTTTTTTTTTTTTTTAAGATAAATAATAAAAACACAATTAGTTATTAATCCCAAAAAAATGAATTTTAACATTTCGCAAATATTTACTTACAAGATTGTTATAGACAATCATATAAATTGCATGAACATATTTTTCCAAAATACTTTCGGTAATAGCTGTTCTGGTCAATAACCCAAATAAAGGTAATATAACGTATTGAAAAGATAATACGTTTTGGTCGAGTCCTGCGTCACATGACATTGAAGGATAATTTATGATGTCTCTTAATCGTTTAAGACCACACTTAGAACTGGCTAATTCTGTTACGAATTCTTCCGCATCATAACCATCTGTTGCTACTAATGCCGAACTAACGAAAAGTCTAACCTCGTCCTGATCGAAGGGGATTACTTTCTTTAAAAATTTTTTCCATACATTTTTAATAGATCTTCCATTGGTGATAAAGACTAATCGATCACTACCATTATAAGTTAATTCGGAAGAGCGAAAATTAGTTAGAGTCTTATCTTGTTGTGCTTCCTTTATTTCCATAATTCTAAGTGTTGGTGTTCTTGAAGTATTATCATTGCTACCTCCGCTAGTCTCACCTCGTCTACGGTCATCGTATTCACGTCCATCATGGTGATAGCCTCTGTTACCTCTACCGCCTCTACCGCCACCGCGTACTCCACCAGTTCCTCTCGTGTTGTGACCGTTTCCACCTCCACTTCTATCACCATCATTATCACGATTAAAGCCAGACTTTTGACCGTTCTTTCTAGTCATAATGTAAGATATCAATCTTTTTATTAAAATATGTTATCATAAGAGAAGGTATCGTTTTTTTTTCTTCTTTTTAAAATAAAAATAATTTCAATAATACCTTATAAATGCCCATTGTTACAATTTTGATATGTCTTACATGTAGTGCAGTTATGCGGAAATTTATCTAATCTCCGATTAGTAATAACGTATCATTCAAAAAATTACTTTAATAGTAATATTTAAGATCTTCGGCAGGTATACAAAATTAACATATCATACGCCAGGGACATGTCGCATGTCGATCATAGCAAATGACATTTATATAGATGTCGATCATTTGATCGACAAAATTTTATATGCTTTTTCGCACTTTTTTGACTTTGCGTATAAGCCAACTGGACATTACTAACGTTTTTGAATTTCTGTCTCTCAAAAACATTTTTGTAAATTTTAAAAGTTAAACGGTTCGGTAGTTTTATTCAAACAAGTTGTCTATTATATGCCGATTTTAATATGTGAAAGTAATATAAATGAAACATATGTTGTATTAATGGAGAGATATTTAATTTTAATGATAATTTTTTTGATTTACTTTTTTTATTAATTAAAAAAAAATAATACTAAATGAAATAATGAAATTTTTTTTTTTTACAGATATTTTATATTTTATTAGAATAGAATATTAATATAGAATATTAAATTTTTTTTCAATAATCTATAATATATAATTTTAAATTAGTAAAATATATTATTTTCTTATTATTTAATAATTGTTCTTAAACTTCTACATATTTTTTTATTGTTTTTATTAACATTGTCTATTTAGCTAAAATGGAGTCATTCAAGAAAAAGATAAATTACTTATTTAATAAGGTTATTATTTCCGCCAAGTTGTATTTAAATTCAAAGCATTTATTAAAAGCTTATCACCATAAAATTTTATAATTTAAAAAATTTTTTTTTTATTTAAAAAATCGATTTTTTGTATATTACATAAAATCCAACTGAAAAACAAACTTTACAATCTAAGAGAATCTTCTTCCTCATATAAAATTACATATATTTTTGTTGTTAAAATTGTATATTTGTATCCACTTGTAAGAAGATCTTAAAAAACTTATTTTTAAAATGAAATTTTGCATAAATGTAAAAAAAGTAATTGTCTAAAAGGAAAATCAATGGTTATAATTGATTGAACACATGATGATCTATCAATTTCATAATTAATATGAGCGGTAAGTGTAACATATTATGATAGTTAATTATAGAGTAAAGTAACTCAATTATAATTACACAAAATTTTTTTAAAATGAAAATGATCTGCATATGACATATCTGACACTTGATATATGATCACCCTTTTTTCTTTTGTTAAATTTGATGTAATGTTAATGATATATTATTTATTTGCATTTTAGAAAATCATTGTCCCTATTAATCACAAAAAATTCCATCATGCTTACTCATGCTAACAGAAAGAAGAAGAGCTCTCTTTAGAAACTGAAAAATAGTTTATGCTATAAATACTAAAGTAACAATTCAGAATGAATACGTATTAAAGCACAACTTCCTTTTTTTCTGAAGAACTCAGTATTCAAAATATTAAAACAGTAATTATAAATCAATCTAAACTGAATGAAAATGTTACTCTCAAAATAAAACTTCTTACTAATACAATCTATAATAAGTTAAATCAAACCTTATTTAATAATTATAAAAATAACTATATTTCGCTAAAAGATAAATAATAACAAAAGATAACCCTATTATTGCCAAAAGTGTTGAAGGTTAATAATAATAAATTGCATGTTGATTTATAAGAAAAAAAATGTTGTTTTTAATGTTTCAGACTCACTTAAGTTGATATTCTCTATTTACATCCTGTTAACTTTAAACATAGCTCAAGTACTTAATGAAATATGAGTTCGTTATAAAAATCAAACTATTTTTTTTAAACCATAATTGTTAGATGATTTAGAAATATCTAATGTAAATAAACTGAAAGAGTTCAATTAAATATATCAGAAAATATTATTCTTTGTTACAGGAAGAATGAAGATTTAAATTTAAAAACTCCTATTTCTGAATTGTATAATACAAATGAAAATGTATTAGAGATTATAATTAATAGTAAGTATTATATACAATCAAAATTGGATTATTTATAACTTTTTTTAACTATGATCATTTATCACCAGAAATTATAAATAAAATTTCAAAATTAGCTATCTATGAAGATATACCTAATTTTGAATATGTATCTCTTGCTTCAATTATGAATTTAAAGATAATTCAAATTATATTCAAAATTTTTATAATTATATTACATTATGTCATAACAGTTTTAAATATAGAGATAGTTACATACCTTATATTTTTATTGTATAATCCTCAGGTTATGATAAATTAAGACTCATTAAAGAATGTGCAAAGCAGGTCTATACATTATACTTAAATTTAAGTATTAATCTGAATTATTTTTCTCATTCTATCAGCTTATGCAAAACAATTAATCAATTATTTAAAAGTTATTAAGGATCCAGTAAAATAGTTTAATAATTTTTTAGTAATTTCTATTTCTTTAATAGATACTAAACATAATCTAAGTGAGTTTTGAAAATATCATCTTAAAGATAATGGTAAAACTATTTAAAAATCTGCAATAGAAGTTGCAAATCATTGTGAAATTACTAAAAATCAAAAATTGAAAGATATCAGTACTGATGTAAGCTATTTAAAAGAAAAATTTAATATTCAATCTAATATTAAAATTTTGCTTTATGTTGATAAGAAAGAAATACTATTACAATATATTAATAACAATCTATCTATATCTTTATTTTAATGTTAGAGACAAGTACTTCAAATAAATACATGATGAGCAAAAGGTTTATTTTCAGTTATATTAGATACTAATTTGCAAATTTTAAATTTTATACCTACTTTAAGAAAAGATCTAACCATAAAAAAAACAATTAATCATAAAATATTCATGTTATTTGTCTTTATTTCTACTTTTAACTTTTTGGCTAAATCCTTAAACAATTATTATAATAAATTTTCTGAAGGAAGACTATATTGAAAGGTACTTAAAGATGCATATCTTAAAGGTTCTGAAACTAATGCAAGTGAAATTAAGGCATAGGAAAATGTTAAAGTTCTTGTAAAAGCAAAGTTATAAGAAGGAAGCAATAATTATATTAATAGTAATAAAGAAACAAAAAATCTACAAGTTTGATTATTCTTGCTTCTTTATGTTCTGTAAATATTTCTCTATTTATTCACTTTTTTTAAAATCTTATTACTAATTATCTTAGCATTTGTCTTGTGATCTCTTAAGATAAAACAAAAGCTTTAGCTTATTATTCATCAGAATCAATAATCACTGAAGCTATTTATAAACTTTTAAACAATAATGTATTGAATTGTATAATATAATCACTTAAACAAAGAATTATAGAATCTGAAAAACGTGGTGAATTAGTTGAAAAACTAATTCTTGTATTGATTCATCAAAGGCTTCAAAAAGAAACAAAATTGTAAAAATAATTACAGTGCAGAACCTCTATAATACTATAGTAAAAATGGAATAAATTTAAAATGCAAAAAATATTTTATTATATATAAAATTGAAAATTTAATTTATAAAATAAATAAACTATAACCTGTGCTTTAAGAATCTTAGATTAGAATTTTGATATCTTTAATATTGATAAAGTTATATTAAGTTAAATTTATTCAAAATTAATTATAAAAACTGAAATTAAAAAAAATATGTAATGATGAATTTATAAAAAAGATTCTTTTATTATTCATATATTTTAATTTAAATATTATTGTAAATTGAATTATATAAAGATATATTATAACATAATAAAAGAAATACATCGAATATTACAATTATACATAGATTTATTATAATAATTATTCCTAAAATATTAAATTTAGTTTTTTTAATTACAATTCAAAAATATACATAAAAATCATAGTAATATATAAATATTTATAAGAAAGGTATTACTTAAAATATGGTAAAGTTTGCAGCTAAAAAATATAAGTTTCATCATCATGCATTTAATGTAATTTATAATGAAATAATAAAATAAATTAAATTAAATTATTTCATATGATTTTAATACTAGTTTCTGATTGGTTTATATATATATTATATGGGAGTGTTTCTAGGAAAATCAGGTTCTGAAAAATTTTTGACTAAAATTTAAAGCTTAATACATTTTAATCTAATAACATCAAAAACTAAAATGCAATAAAAATCTCA
>CAJVPP010002212.1:0-15839 GCA_910592005.1 Funneliformis mosseae
GATAATAAATATAATAGTGAAAGTAAATATAACTATAATAATAAATATAATAAAAAAATAATGATAAACATAATAATAAAGAAAATAAATATTACAATGATAACTGTGATAGCAGTGAAATTAGTGAAAATGATAATTATGATTTTCCTAATAATCATTGGTAATATTAACTGGCATAGTTATTTAGTGACACAAACGGATTATCACTAATAATGTAGTATAAAGTAAGATTTGACTTTAATATGAATTAAAAAGTCTTATAAAAATTGTTGATTAGTATTTAAGGAAAAATCAATAGGCTTAAGTTCAAGTTGTTGATGTAGAGTAGTTTGAATAGAATCTAAATCTATTAGTTTAACTCTTAATATGAATTTTAAGAAGAAAATAGACCAAATATTATTACATAAAATTTTGATTACATTACTATTTCATAAACAATAAATGCAATTTGCTAAGGTTTTTTAATGATCATAGAAAATCATATAATCATATCAAATTTAGTGAAAGTATTATTAAATTATATATGGTATGAATTTTTATGTATAGAATGTATGGTTCTAATTTATGTATGATTTTTCCATACCAGTATAATTATTTGTCACAAAAATTATATTGGTATAGAATTTTCAATTTTTAATTCATATTGATATTGAATATTTATATATTTAATTAATTATAATTTTATCATTAAATATATTTTCAATTATCTTAAAAAATGATCAGATTTAATTTGAACATAAAGAAAAATAATAAGTCGCATTAGTAATTGTTTTGTTTAATTCATTATTTTATAATAAGTAAAATTAGGTGTTAAGTTTAAGAAAATTTATAAAAATTTTGCATTTATTAAATTGAAGAATTTAAAAACTTTATTATTATTTTTTGAAATTTTAAAAAATCTATACATGTATGAAAATATTTGTCATACAAACTATATATTTTATACATAAAAATTAATACCATATATAATTGATATATACCCATTTAGTGAAGAAGTTTTTAATAATATCAGATTTAAAAATAAGGATGTCTGATATTTTGATTGTATGATTTTTTTTAGCATTGATCTTTTATTATTTTAGCATTAAGATCTGTAATCAAAAAGATCAAATTATATTGTATTTCTTATACCTTTGTGACAACATATATTAAGTTTGTCAAAGTATCAGAATAAATGATGAATTTCCTATTTTTAGACAAATAGTTAGATCCTTAAAAACCAATAAAGTGAATAAAGAGTGTATTGATAAAATTCTATTTTTTGCAATAAATTTTTCTTTATATTAGCTACATTATCAATTATGTAAAAATGTGTAGATGTAGTAATGATATTAAAATATTGATCATTCTTATTTGTGTTACTTGAAAAGACGCTTCAGCTTCATCTATTTCTTCTGATCAAGTTTGCTTATTTTTTCCTAAACTAAAAGTTATTTTCAATTAATTTGATTCATTAGTATTGTTTTATTGTTATACATGTATTAAGCCTTTAACTGTTAAAGAAGTAGTTTATATCAAAAGTTCTTTAGAATTAGAGATTAAAGATATAATATTGTTAATATCTATTTCAGAAGGTTTAACTGAATCTTTACTAGGTATTTTCGAGAGTTTATAGTTAGTGAAACTTTGGTTAGAATGATATTTTTGATAACATTATTAACTTTGTGAATGGAAGAAGTATCCATATTTTCTAAAAAATATTTTTTTTTATTATTATGTTCGTTAAATTCTGAAGAAGAGCTCATAAATTATACAGTGTTATTTATTTGCTATTTTTGTTTTTATTATAAGTTTAAAAGGTATTTGAAGTATAATTTTTTATGCTAGTTTCAAGTATGTTGGGATCAGGTAAAAGTTTGTATCAATCTCATTCATTTTGGTTTACTAGATACTAAGATATCTCAAAAAAACTGTTTTTTCAATTTTTTTCAATGTAACCCGTAACCCGACCTGTGACCTGACCTGACTGATGCTTTGGATCAGGTAAAATAGGATACTTGACCTGTTCAGAGCTCTACTAATAATCTTTGATAAAAAGAATCAAATAAATACTTATTAATATAACATTTTTAATTTGAAAAGTTTTAAATATTATATTTAAAGTCATTTTTTATAAAAAATTAAAAATAACCATAAAAAAATAAATAATATACTTACTAATATTTAGATTATCTAATATTATAGGTTAATTATATTAGTATTAGAATACACAAATTTTTCTTTAAAATTTTTTAAATAATTATTAAAATTAATTTATTTAAAATAAAAATTTTATAATTTAATAAATCATTTTAAATTAGCGAAATCATATTAAAACCTTATTAAAAAATTCTGCGAAATTTTGGAAAATATATCAAAGCTTAAAAAACTTAGTAAAAAATTAGCGAAACTAAAGTTTAGACGTTTTTCCAAATCTAAAATGAATTTAGACAAGCAACCTTAATCATATCTTTATTTTAAATTCAAAATAAAATAAAATAAAATAAAACAATGACTAATTATAAACTTCAAGAAAAAAAAAGAAAATTATTATAAATAGATTTCATAGTAGCAACTAGTAATAAAATATTTTATTAGCAGTTAAAAACATATTTTAAAATTAAGTATTCTAATAAAGAAATTGAATAAATCCATTTAGTGATAAAAATAAACCAAGTATAAATGAGATTGGCAGTAAAGATAATAAGCAAAGAATGATGTTAGCAAGCGTTACTTGAGATCTTTAAAGTTTGAAATTCAATCGTTAGGATACAAGTATTCAGCAGTAATAACAAAAGAACGGCGGCAATGAGCCTTTAAGGCAATTATGTAAAAGCCTTAGATGAGGCTTAAGCGTAAAGGTTGTGGCGGAGTCGTCGGAATGATCTTGATTCCATCGGTTTTTTTTCCGTTAATAATGTACAAAAGAAGCAATGCAATTTAAATAAATAAATGAGCGAATGAACCATATCTAAGGAATCATCCAAGATTTTATTACGAAAGGATGAGTCAATTTCATATATTTAAGTATTTAATAATTCTTTTGCAAATAATCACTTGTATACGAATGATAAAAGGTGTAGGAATAATAAAACGTGCCCCAAAACATGTCGAAATTGTTGAAAATGCATATATTTTAAAATTCACAATCACTCCATCACTTGATGATAGGAAAAAACATGTTGAGATTATTAAACAACATGAATATTTTCATGCAGAGATTAAGAAAAAAGGATTAAATATTACCGTAAGATACGAATTTTATGAGTTAATTAACGCCATTTCATTTGAGATTAAAGAAGATGATTTGGAAAAGATTGTGGAAATAGTGGGAGTACAAAGTATTGAGCCTGTTGTAAGTGTTTAAATACTTACGACGTGCATCCAATTAAGATTTGATTAATTGATTGATTGATTGATTTTTTTTAAAGCAAAAACACCAGATATTGCCAACTTCTTCAAATATGAAGGTTGAAATCGAATCGAAATATACCCAAATGTCATTTGATAAACGTGATTGGATACCAGATACACCGTTAAATCTTTCTAAAGATGCAAATTTGAATTCTATACATAAAATGATGGGGGTTGATTTGGTTCATAACAAATTAGGATACTATGGCAAAGGAATTAAAGTCGGAATCGTAGATACTGGTAAGTAAAGATTCAACGGTTCATATAAATTAATGGAAATTAATTTATATACTTTTGATTAGGAATTGATTATCTACATCCAGCGTTAGGGGGATGTTTCGGACCAGGGTGTAGAGTTGAATACGGATACAATTATTTAGAAGATACGTGGGATCCACGTGACGTATGTGTGGGGCACGGAACTCATATCGCAGGTTCGAATTTGATAAAATGGTTAAATGAATTTGATGAATTTACAGCCTAAAATGAAAGGAAATATATCCAGGGATAATTGGAGCAAATGATTCAATGCACAGTGGATTTATTGGAATAGCACCTCAAATTACATTTGGTGCTTATCGTACCATGGACTGTGAAGGGAAGGGCGAAGGAGATGTGGTAATGAAAGCATTGCAAAGAGCTAAAGATGATGGAATGAATATAATTAATTTATCAATGGTAATAAACATAAAGGGACTATTTCTTGCTTTTTCTTTTTTTTTTTGCGTGATTCTATCATAAATCTTCCTTTGCACTACTTATATGTGTAGGGAGGAACTACTTGGACCATAACGCCACTTTCAAATATGATAGATGCATTGATGAGATCTGGAATCATTGTAGTTACAGCTAATGGAAATGTTGGAAATGAAGGGATTTTTGAATCAGTAGGAGAATTACTTGAAAGTGATGCTATTTCCGTAGGCTCGATTGATAACACTCATTATTTAACTTTTAAAGCTTATGATGTTTCAGACAAGAATTTTAGTATTGGTCCGTAGTTTTTTCTTTTTTCTCTTTTCGTTTTATTGATATAGTTAGAATTTAGACATTTTTCACTTATTTAGATTACGTTACTGTATCTGCGAGAGCATTTACATTCTCTTCAGCCAAAGTCGAAATATTCCCAGATTATGAATGCCCAACAAATTTCCAACAGTATGAAAGCAAAGTAGTACTAGTTACATTAGATACATGTCCTTTAGATTGCGTATGGGTAAATAAATATTAAATAAATATACGAGATTATTTCATTCAAAATGTTAACTTCTTTTTATTATAATAGATAGGAAATTTACAAAAATTTCAAGCATTAGGGATATTATTAGTAACAGAAATAACGCTTGGACCAACTTTAGCAAATTTTAATAACGCAAAAGTAACGATACCAACAGCTACAGTAACTCCTAATATAGCTCGATTAATTAAAGATAAGAAAAAAGAGAAAAGTAATTTAGAAATGGATTTCTCCGAAAAAACGGGATATTATATATCAAATCCTATTGGTTATTCAATGTCTTATTTTTCTTCTTGGGGTTTATCTAATGATTTAGAAATAAAGGTAAAAAAAAAAAAAACTTCTTTTCTTTTTTTAAATTTATTGGCAAAATAATTGAGAATCATTGATTTGATTAATATTTAATTGTTTATTCATTTAGCCTGTAAGTAGTTCTTCAAATCAAAGAGATTTATGTTATTCTTGTGTTGAGATTTAATTTTATTATGATTTAGGAATTAGTAGCACCAGGAGGGATAATATTTTCAACTTACCCTATACACCTTGGAAGTTATGCGCAACTTTTAGGCACAAGCATGGTAGGTAAATAGAATAATCCTACGGATATTGAAAATTTCTAAAAAAATTTTTTTTTTTTTGCTCAGTCAACAGCTTGTGTGGCAGGCGCATTAGCACTTTACATCGAAGCCAACAAATCGTCACGAAACGCACGCGACATGTTAAAACTTTATTCGAAGCCAATATACGATACCCAAAATGACGAAAAAGCATCAGTTCTCCAGCAAGGCGCAGGATTAATTAATATATATAACTCGATAATAAGTACAACGGTAGTGACACCCTTCAAAAAATCATTATTCGATAATCAATATTTAGATATTCAAAATTATGGAAAGGAAGAAATTACTTATAGGCTTAAACATGTTCCTGCGATCTCCGTTAATGGGTATAATGGAACTAGGAGTGTACCAACAAAATATATGAAATTTAACCATTCTACTGCTATTGTACAATTTGAAAAAGATCAAGTTACCGTTCAGCCAGGGTGTAACGTTAAGGTTTTATTCACGATTTCACCACCAAATGATTTGGTTAAAGAACAACGGTGGTTTTATAGCGGATTTATTCAAGTGGAACCACAAGATCAATCTAGTTCACCAGTTACAATTCCATACGGTAAGAGAAATTGTTAAAATTATTTTTTTTTTTTTTTTTTCGAGAATCAATTTGTCAATAAGAATTTGTTTTTCTTTAAAAAATTTTCCTCCCTTGATTACTTTTATAGCCGGTTTCGCAGGAGATTTAAGATCACTTCCGATATTAGGACAACCAGAATTCCCACAAATACGAAAGTCAAATACCACAATATCTTCGGATACAACAACACCTACAACATTCACAATGGACAATTCAGAAAACAAACCAATAATATCCATAATAATTTCGACACCGACCAAACTTTTATTAATTCATGCTTTAAATTCTGATAAACAAGTCATCGGATTATTACCAGGAATAAACGATGTAAATTTAGTTGGTACTAATCAGTACCTTACTAAAACCAAATCATATCAAATATTATCTTATGAATGGGATGGTAATATTTTCAATTTAGCTGATGGCTTTACGAACGATTTAGGGGATGGGATTTATTATCTAAAAGTTAGTGCTTTGAAAATGTCTGGGAATTTTTTAAATAATCTGGATTGGGAATATTGGATTTCTGCTCCTTTAAAAATTCAAAGAAAATAAAAAAAAAAAATAATCATCATCCCTTTTAACGAAAGAGTCATTATTATTACATTCTAAATGGTTGGATCTACTTTTTGAAAATCACGTGCAAGACGATTTGAAAATCAATTGTTGGGGAAAATAAATAAAAAGGCCGTTTCAATTATCTTCTAAAAAATTTTCTCTTTGATCATGTCTAATTCTCATAATGACCCTCGTACATCCATTCCCAATAATTTTGGGGATGTGATGTCATCAAGAACCACTACATTACTATTACCCAATGAATTTTCTGGGTTAGAAAGGATTTGTTTAACAGCTAACGGAAATTTACAAAGGATATTAAGGTTTGTTTGAACAATATTCATTCTTTATCGTAATTAGTCATCGACGAATTTTCCAAATTGAAGAAATGTTCTTTTCGTTTTTTATTGGATTGTAACATTTAGTAAAATCAATTATTTTAATAGTTCTTGGTTTAATAAAACGGTTACAATAGATATTGTAAAAAATGATTCGGTTGACATTAAAATGGAAGCACAAAAGACCACTTTTACGATTGGAAACCTTAATTATAATGATGGTCATGTTAATAATTGTAATGAATTACCAATTTTAAAACGGTTTGACAGAGAAGTAAATCTTGTTTGTGAAGATAAAATTATTTGTAATGCTAAAAGTGATGTTATAATTAGAGATAGTAGTATAGTGCAATTAATTGAACATGAAGGCGTTGGGATTGGTCAATTATTTAGGTAAGGTAAATATTGATTTTATTATTTTATTATTCTTTTATTTTTATTTATTTATTTTCTGTTGGTGTCTTTTTCCTTTTTATGTCAAAAATAGGTATCTTGATAAGTTACCATCGTTTCATTTAAATTATGTTGGAAGAACTGAAAAAACTTGGTGGAGAGAATATTCTTTATATATTCCTGGCGTTGAATGTCACATTAAAGAAACATTTCCAAGTAATATGTTTGAAAATTCCGAAGGAACAATAGATGGTGATGATAATGATGGAAGCACGAAAACTTGGAAAGTAGTATAAAACTTAAATAATTCCCTTTTTTATTTTAAATCAATTAAATCAGTTTTATAAGATCAAACATGGTTAGATTCGCCGTTCCTACTACACTATATCCGACTTCTACTATTCTATATCGAGAAAATAGAAGACAATATGTTCGGTCATATAATCAACTAGTTGCAGATGATCGACCTTATGTGGCGTTCTTTCTCCTTTTTTGTTTCAATAAATAAATAAATAAAAAAAAAAATGTAGTGTGTTATTTTTATTACGTTATTTTTATTACATATAAATATAACGACATAACGACGAAGAAAATAAAGTCTTTTCAACCGTTAAAATTGAAATTAATACAAAAAAAAAAAAAAAAAAGTTTACTGTCATTAACAAAACAAGATAAAACCAATAATTAAAAAAAAATTTTTTTTTTTTTCCACTTTCTTTTTATAAATGATTGGTAAATTATCGCACTCTAAAGATGCGAAAAAACCAATACAACAACCTCTAACCCTAGTTTTCGTAATTTTCATAATACTATTACTAATACTATCGGGCTTATGGTTTCAAAAAACTCCGATCGTTCCGATCGGAACGTCAAGTAAGTCATCACGTTTGCTTCTCTTTAAAAACAAATTATGATCAAGTTTGAATAGGATCTTTCTTCCCTATTATTATGATTTTCTTGATTTGATTTCAGATTTAGATGTTGATCATGTTAAATTACCAATGAACGAAACGGCGAACGAAACGGTAAACGAAACGGTAAACGAAACGGTGAACGAAACGGTAAACGAAACGGTAAACGAAACGGTACATGTTGATGAAGTCATGAATATCATAACTGGTGCAAGTAAAAATCACTTTTGTCCATTAAAAAGCTTTATTTATCATTTGAATGATACTTTAAAAGGTTTAAATGTAAAAAAAAGAGTGTTTGTTTACGATCTGGGATTAACAAAGTATCAACACGATGAAATTAAAAAGTTAATGGAACTTGGATATTTTGATGAATTACGCGTTTTCAATTTTTCAGCATATCCATCATTTTGGAACATTAATATAGCGCGTGGTGAATATGCATGGAAACCTGGTATAGTCGCAGAAGTGGCTAAAGAATATCCGGGAATTGTTGCTTGGTTAGATTCTGGTACTTTACCCGAGAAAGCATTTTTTGAAAATTTGCCTTCTTTATTAGTTGAGTATGATGGACTTATTTCCCCTAATTCACCCGGACTTATGAGAACATGGACGCATCCGGGTGTTTATGCTTATTATGGTGATGACGAAACGAAATATTATGACTTTCCGAGTTGTAATGCTGCTTCCGTGGTCTTTGATACTAAAAAGGTTCAACATATTATTGATGATTGGTATTCATGCGCTCTGGTCAAAGATTGTATTGCACCTGTTGGAAGTAGTAGAACAAACCATCGCCAAGATCAAGCTATATTAACCTATTTGGCCGCACGTGAAGGACGTTATTGTTTTTTGGAACTAGAAGAATTATGGCTTCATACTCATCAGGATAGAAACTGTCAACAAATCATCACCCATTATGAGAAATTACATAAAGTCAAGAAAATATCACATAAAGTCAAAAAGAAATCACATAACGTCAAGAAGAAATCACATAAAGTCAAGATTAAAACTCATTAGTCATTTCTATAATTCTTTTTCACCATTTTACCTAGGAGATGAATTATTTTGTATATTAATCCAACGAACTTTATAAATTAGTTTGTTTTATGTAAGCACAGCACATTTTAGTGTTTTGTATAGTAGTTATTGAATATTTTCTTTATATGAACTTTATATATTAGAAAAATTAGAATTTATACAATCTTTTTGTTAAGGTTAATATTTATTAAAATTTGATTTTAACTACTATTATTAATATGTTTTAATACTATTAAATCTTATTTTAATAAAGCAAATATATATATATATATATTATACAGTCCGGGAATTTACCAAATATGTCATGAGGATCATTTTCTAATATAGTATAGAATTCGCCGATCGGAATATTCTAGATCTATCTCAATTTGGAAAATTATTGAATTTTTAAATATAAAACAATAAATTATTTTCTTTAGATTAATTGCACAACAAATTAAAAAATCATTGAATATCAATTAGAAAATCAGTTTTTTATGAAATGGCTAAATTAGTTTGATTTATTTTGCTTTTGACAAGTGTGAAATTTGATAAGCATGAAATTTTGACAAGCGTAAAATTCTGATAAGCGTGAAATTTTAACAGCATAAAATTTTAAAATTAATGTGAACCAATTTTATTAGAATATATATTTATCAAAAAAACTGTAAATAAAAAGACAAAATACAAATATTGAAGTAATACAAATACAAATTTATTCTAAATTAAATTCATCATCTGAAGTGAATAAATGTTTTACCTCTTGCAATATGTCTAATAATTCACTTCGTTTTTGATTTCAATCCAGGATATTTTTTTCAAGTATTTTCACTTAATTGTTCAAGAAAAGTTTTGATCTTTAACAAAATTTCTGCCTTGTTCATATTTTTTTCATTCTCTTGTGCATTTACTTCTTATTTTGTAATCGGTATTGACCTAAAAAAAGGAGATGATTTTTTGTTAATAAATGTTTCAATAAAATTTTGTTGATAGTTTTGCAATATGTGCGAAATTTTTTAAATGTTCAGTCAACTCATATTCTTCTTTCAGGCTTCGATAAATAGTCTGTGTATTTTCTGAATTTACAAATTCAAGACTTTGTAAAAGAGTTTAAAATCTTTAGCATTCTATAGTTAATTTTGATCAAATTCTTAATCCCGATTGCTGTGATTATTATATCTAATTGCTTTAAATAAATTATTTCTAAGCTAAAATAAATAATTAGTATCTACGCATATATAAAATTAGTTTAATTTAAAATTAAAAAAATTCACCTCAAAGAACTTTTTACAATTATGTGTTGCAATCTTTCAATGATAATGTTGTGAAATAGAAGGTATTAAAGTTTTTAAGATCTTGTTCACCTCCTCTATAATTGCGTCTAACCCTTGATGCTATTCATAAATACCTAATTGAAAAATAACACAATTTTTCTCTATTATATTCTGCATTTTTAGATGAAGTTGCATCAACTGAATTTCATCAGAAATATCTATTAGGCGATAAATAGAATGACGTCTTGCAGACCAAATAAGAGAAAAAGTTTTTTTAGCAACCCTTTTTAAAAAAGGATTATTAGTTCTTATAGCTTTTTGATAATTAATTATCGCTTGAAGGTAAACAAATGTCTTATTAAAAAATAAGTTAGTATTAATTTAAAAAATAATAATTAAAAAAAAAAAATCAATTAATAGTGACCTATTCATATTTTATTTGATAAAGCAGTTCTTGCTATTTTTTAACCTATGCAAAATATCCTTTGATAAACAGATCAGAATGGCTTTTTACATACAGCTATAAAAGCTCTATAGCCATTGCTTGACAATATATGCCACAAATCAAATCTCAGAACTTATAATGATCTATACATTTTTTGAAATAGGTAAGCTGATTTTCAGTCCAATAACCTTAGCATATTGCAAACTATTTCAAATCAATTTTCCTAATGTATAAAAAAAATATCTAATAATATTAAAGTGAGAAATATTAGATTTTAAATCTATATCACTTACCAGTTTAACTTTACATATGCTCAAAGCATATTTATTTCTTCATGTAATTATCCTGATATAAAAACTAATTAGAAAAACTTTTCTCTCAACTTAGTAGCATGATAGTATAGAATACCATTACAGGCATAATGATCCACTTGTGAGTTTCATCCTTAATGCTTAATATTATTTCTATATGTGAAAGTACCTTTTCAACATTTATAATTAAGTTAGAATTAATGCTTATAGGATCAGAAATGTAAATCTTGAGAATATTAACTCTTAGATTAGTAACTTTTGTTGAATAAGACTGATCCTAGGAATACACATAACACTTTATTCACCATCAATATTGTAAGATTTAAAGGTAAGTGGGTTGTTAATTGATCAATTGTAATATTTTTGACCTCAGTTTCTTTTTGAATTTCGGCTAATATTAGTAATGGCATTTTGTATTCTGAATATACCTTTTTAAATTTTCAATGTTTTATTGACCGCAGCTGAGACAAAATTTTATATTAGTAATATTGGTTGTTATAGATATTACAAGAAAATCAATAATATTAGTAGAGGATAATTTTTCTTTAGATAACAAATTAAGAATTTCAAAAAGGTAAGTATATAATTTCTTGTTAATTATTTCTTGCATTTGAGGGCTAATGTCAAAGAGTTCTTCATACTGTAACCTAGAAAGAAACTGATACAACCAAGGTAAATTAGTATGTTGAATTCTATTTTATAATGCCATATTGAAAGCAATGAAACTGGTAACAATATGGTAAATGACCATATTAGATCTTCGATTGAGATAGTTTTCTGTCTTTTTTATTCATTATCAAATGCTATGACTAGAAAATCTTTGAGTAATGGTTCTTTATGCTTTGATAATTCATCCAACCACTTTTAAAATTGATAATAGCTTCCTGAACTTGTAATATAATTATTGATATTAATAATCAGTTTTGATCGTGCAATCAAATATTTAATAGCTAAAATAACAAGTTGAATTTCTGACACGTATTTTCCATATCGTATCCTATATATTGAATTGATCATGATGGCAGTTTAAAAAGCTTTTCCTGACTTAAAATATCATTCTCGATTATTCTGAATTAAAATTTTAATAAATTTAATAGCAATCTGATTATGTCTATTGAGCCATTCATATGAATTATATATCATAAGATTTTTCAGAGAAAACCTATCACTATCTCAAATCAGTAAACTTACATCTTCAAATAATAGTTCATGTTCTACTTTTACTGTTTCTATAATTGCACTGATACGTTTGTTTTAGCTATCAAATTGTGAATTCCACTGCTTAACTAGAGTTTATTGCTTTTATATTACTTTTCATACAAATTTTACATCATATTCATATTATCATAGGCTTTTTACAGTTTCTTTTTTAATTCTTTTACTTCATCTTTTTGATCTTTTAAATACTGATGTATCCGTTCAATTTGATTGTTGAGTTCTATTATTAATTGTATTTTCTGCTGATTTTCTAACTGAATGGATTCTAAAAGCTTTTTAGTTCTATTAAGCTTAACTATTATATTAGTATAATCATTATTTTGATTAGTATCAAGTTGGGATCTTTTGCTTTTTTGAACAGAACCTACTAGATGTTGATAAACTGATTATTTGAAATGATTTGATTATAATATTTCTCACAAATTAAATAGGATTCTAAAGGATAAAAATTAGCAAGTTCAGAAAAATATCATGATAAAGTACAAGTTGCTTAGTTGTTTTCTGACCGCTCGCATGCTACCATTTTTGTGATTCTTTAGATTCATAAAGCTTTCAATTTTATTATATTTTCAACTAAGTCTGCGAAAATGTATAAAAGATCTTTTACTCTTAGTTTCTGGTAAGAAAATACTACAGAAGAGTTAATTTAAAGTTAACAAAATTGTATTCTTTTTATTACTTCTTACTTAACAACATATAAGGAAAATCCTTAATTTTTAGATCTCATTTACTTTTCAAAAACAGTTAACTATAAGAAATTATTTGGGATTATTGAAATTAGATATTTTATACTGTCTATTTGTATATTTTTTATTAATATATTAATACATATAATATATAAAATATTATAAACGAAAAAAAAGTATCTGAGCCAATCAAATCTACAAATCTATTTATAAATTATTCTAGAACTCAATTTTCTAATTTGGTATATCCCCAGATTGTATTAAATATTACAATTATTCATTAATATATAAAATTATTAATTTATTTATTATAATAAAATAGCAATTTTAATTAAATTAAATTTAAATTGTTAGGCAAAAAAATTTTTTAAATATATATATAAATTAATCTTTATTTTCTCAAAAAGTAAGATATTTTTTAAAGGTATATTTTGTTAGTTTATGATTTATATATTTATAAGTTTAGGTTTATATAAAACATATTATTTATATAAGCTTATACAAACCTATATAAACTTATATTTATATAATTTTATAAAATAAATTTTATAAATTAAAAAGACTTATAATATTTTATATAAAAGTTTATAATAAAAAAAGTAAATTTTAAATATACAGTAGCGGTCATAAGTATTTGACCACCTGAGATTGTCTAAAATTATTATATAACTACCCCTTAAATTTTTCAGAAATATAATGTAACACAATATATGATCACCTGTAAATTTATAATTGTCAATGATACAAAAAAAAATTTAGATGATCATCAAACTTTCATTTGAAAAATGGAACTTTCTTTAGAGAAACAATATGAAATTGTCTTTTTATGTAAACACCTAACTGATCTAAAGTTTAGTTTTAGATTTATTGCTAAACAGGTATGTTGTAGTAAATCTATAGCTATTTATTGGGTTAAAAGATATCATGAAAATCAGAACCTAAATACTTCAGAAAGACCAAGGCAGCCTTGTGTAATATCTGCGAAATAAAATGATAAGATTGTAAAAATAGCAGAGAAAGAATATAATATAACAGCCATTCAAGAAAAAATAGAAGAAAGAGGTATTGGGCTTAGTGTAGAAATAGTAAGGCGATATATTCGTAAGTCTGAAGGAAAGTTTAGTAATGAAATTTCTAAACCTTTGTTTAAAGAAGACCATTAAAAGAAAAGGTTGTAATGGGTAAAAAAAACATAAGAATTTTGATTGGAATCGAGTTATTTTTACAGATAAAAGTACATTTCAATTATATATATCAAAAAAAAGGTTTGACAGTTTCCTGGTAGAAAAAAAGTATTTCGTTCTGTTAAGCATCCACTAAAAGTTTATATTTAGGGATGTTTTTCTGCTTCTAGATTTGGTAAACTATTTTGCTTTTAGAGAAATCTTAATGTTGAATTTATGCATACTATTTATAAGCAGAATCTTCTAGCTTTAACCTCTAAACTTTTTGGTGAAGGTAACATAGATTGGATTTTGCAAGAAAATAATAAACTAAAGTATTAATTGAAAATTATGAAAAAATAGAAAGAAGAAAATAGCATTGAGGTACTTTCTTGACCATCAATATCTTTAGACCAAAACCCTATAGAAAACGTTTGGAGGTTAATGAAAATTAATATACAAAAAAAAAATTCGATCAATTAGAGGGTTAAAAGGGAAATTTACAAAAGAATAGAACTGATTATCACCTGTACTTACCGTAAATTTAGTAGCTAGTATGAAAAGACGTACAGCTGCACTTATAGAGTCAGATGGTGACTACACAATATATTAATTTTAGTTAGTTAGTTATGTATTTTTAAATAAAAAAAAATTTTTGAATTTACTTACTTGTAGCCAGAGTTAAAGGCAATTGAATACTTAAAACTGCTACTATAATTTTTTTTTAATTAAATAAATTTTAATTTAAAATATTTTTTTAAAATTTTATTACTTTTAATAATTAAAAGATTAAAAAAAACCAAAAATTGAAATTTAAAATTATTTTTAAAATCTAATATAATAAATAATTTTTAAAATATTATAATAATTAGTAAAATATTAGAATTTAATTTATTTTTAATTTTTAATATTTTAGATTTAATAGTTAATTTATTTATTATTTTTATTAAAATTCTAATATTATAAAAGATTCAAAAATATAAAAAAAATTAATATAAATGATTTTATATAAATAATTTATTACTATTCTATCTTTTTAAATCTTTTAATATATTTGCTAAAATAAATAAATTAAATAAAGACAATTACTATTATTATTATATTTTTATAAATAAGTATTCAAAATTATATATTTTTTTTATAAAAATCATACCTTTTATTAAAATAATAATTAATAAATAAATGTTTTATTATATAAAAATATTTAAATTTATAAATTTATTTTGTTATTATTAAAAAATAAATGTTATGAAATTATGATAGAAAAATCTATTAAAATAATATATTAGAATTTATAATAATTACTATATATTTTTAAAATTACATACTTATTTTTTTAAAAATACTTAATTTTAAATAATTTTTAAATAAAATTTTTAAATTTGAAAAACTTATTATTTGAGTTTAATTTTATAATAATTCATTTTACTATATTAATTAAATATTTGATAATTATATAAATTAATATCTAATTAGTATATAAAATTCATATATATAATATACATATGTACACATTAAATTTTTTTATACACATATTACACAATATAAAATATACACAAATAATTATTAAATATAAATAAATTATATATAAAAATGTATAAATTATTTATAAAAAATTTTTTTTTTTTTTTTTTTTTTTTAAAGTGCGGTAGTTTCGCAATATCTTTATTATGAAAGTATGATAATATAAAAATT
>CAJVPP010002213.1:0-15832 GCA_910592005.1 Funneliformis mosseae
CAAATTCTATAATTGAATTAGAATTTAACCCTTGGAAAGATCATATAAAAGAAGAAGAATTTTCAGATGAATTGGAAAGAAAAGATAACCCAACACAAGCGTCTATTAAAACTTTTTAAGCTACTTTAATTAATGATGATAAATCTGAAGCGGATGATAAATTAAAAAATTACTGCAATATTGTAATCTATATTTATTATAAAGGAATTTCTGATACTGTTAAAATGGAAAATAAAAGTAGAGAATTAGTTAATAGGATAATTAAATTAAAAATTGAATTTAAAGCGGTAAGAAAAATAGTAATATTTAATTACTTACAATTGTATCAACTAGCAGCAAATGGTTTTGAATACCCAAGAAGGACAAAAACACATTTTAACAAATACAAAGTACCTAAGAGAGTAGAGTATCAATGGAAAAATAAAAGAAAAAAAGAATTATAAGTCTAATTCATGTCATATTATTATACTGTGCCACTGATTTTCAAATATTCTTATAATAATAAGGATCAAAACAAAGTCTCAGAGATAATTTACTCGTGATCTACTGATAAGAATTTTATAAAATTAATATCAATGTGTTCACCGATTTGAGAGCTTTACAATAGTATAAATTATATCCTGAACGGATCACTGGATGCTGAGATATTTGAAGAAATATAATTATTTAAATTTAATCATAAGAAATGAACATAAAATACTTAAAAAAAAAAAGAAAGAAAAAGAGAAAAGAGAAAACAAGAATAAAAGCAGAAGTGTCAACTATATGAATAGCTGCTCTTAAAATAATAATAGATATAACATAGCATTTATTCTTATTATATTGGCAAGTTTTTGTGAAACAAATATATAGTAACATTATTAAAAAAAAAATCTAATTTAATTGATTTTCTCGAAGAATAAGATATACTAGAAATTGATAACGATTACTGTTCTCTACAAGTTGATTTTGGATAAAATTAAAATGTCATCGAAGTCACTCCAAAGTTTCTAAATTGACATTTCCTTCTCGACGAACAAACTGAAAGTCTTCATTAAGTTTTCTATAATTCTCTTGAAATTTTTGATTCTTGTCTTTTTCCTAAAGCAAATTCTTTTTCAAATGTTCACACTCAAGGAAAAATTTAGTAGTTTGATTTAAGAAAGTTGATAATTGATTTTCTAAAGTCGAAATTTTTGCTTGAAGATCTTCTTAGATCTAAACTTCCTTTTGAACTTTTTGACATGAACCTTTAATTTGATAAAGAATTAAAAAAGCAAAAGTGTTAGTCGTTGCTGCAGTCAACTAAGTAAGATCGAATAAATTATCACATTTCACTAGAAAGTAGCATAGGTTATGTATATTCAAAAGCTCATGACAAGCTAGCATATGTCCTATATAATCAAAGCCTTCAGACCAAATTATTCTTAAATCTACCTATCTTACCTTGAAAAACTTTTTCACTTCTAATTTTCTATATTGAGTAGAACTCTAGTGTCGAGAAAAAGGAGACTTTTTTTTATTTATGCGAGTCATTTTGAAAAATATTATAAGGTTAAAATTTTGCAATAATTTTGCTTACAAAATGGAAATTTTTGTAAAAATAGAAGGATTTCTGATGGGATATTTATAGATAAATAACGCGTAAAAAGAATTTTTTTTTCGTGAAAATACTTTCTGAAAAAAATAATAATAATAATAATAATAATCAGTTATTGGTTTAAAAATATTATTGATCATTGTATAATATTTTAAAAATACAAACTCGTTTATTAATGATCATATAATATTTGCATAATACATTCTTAATCAATATTTCTTTATTTAATACAAATTCAGGAAATTTTAGTGATGCTACATAATTTTAAGAGTTTGACAAAATGCATGCAAAATAATCAAGAAATATAAAGGTATTAATTTTCTTAAAAAAGAATTACTTGTAATATTTATGAAGATTATACAGTATAATCAGTTGATCGAAAAAAAAAAAATTTTTTATTTTAAATTTGTACTCAATAATTTTCTCGTGACAGATTACTTGAATATTAGATTTCAATAAACTTTCTTGATATAGAAAAAGATTAAGTATATCAAATATGAAGATTGTATTATTAAACCACTTAATATATATATTTTATTCAGTTACAATTGTTAGTCTAATATCATTGATTTAGTCTAGAGACTAAAAATTTTAGAGGAGGAAATTGAAACTGGCAAAAATTGATGAACCTGTCAAATATGACATATATGTCAAATCTGCCAAATCTGCCAAATATGTCAAATAGGACATACATATTATTTATTATATTTCTATTATTTATATCATTATTATCATTTATAACATATTTAACATAATTAGCATATCTGTTAGCTCTGTTATTATTGTCAGTAGTATTATATTTACCATAGATTTTTTTAATTGTAATTTTCCTATATAAAGGGTATAAAAATGCCTTGGAAAAAGGACAGATTCTAACAAGTTCTTAACATTGTATTCAATATACATTTAATAACAATAATAAATAATCTTAATATTTTGCAAACATAAAACTTATAATTTATTTCTTATTAACTAAATAAACTCTCTAATAAACAACATGTTAAGTTGATTAGATTTAAGTCATAGCTATTGCCTCCCTGACTTCAAATCATAATTAATTTATTTGACGAAAAGAGTAACGTTAACAGTATTTACCTAATATATATGCAATTAATATATAGTACAAAATTATCAAGTGATATAATTTTACATGACATTTATAACAAGAATGTAATATATACTTTATTTAAAAAATAAAAAAATGTTACTAGAACTCAGCCTATAATATATAAAATTGTGACTATATTACTATTATATAAATATAGATAAAAAAATTCTAACTACTCATTAAGGGAGAATTCAGATGTAGATATAGTCTTCATCATCAGGTATCCTATTAAAATAGGAGAAAATCCTATCTTCTGTTCACATAGACTTCTCTTTAGGACAAATTTGATAGAGAAAGTCATTATAATTGATTGATTCTAACTTCTTTCTTACTTCTTCTTCAAAATCTAAGACTTTTTTATCCTTAAAAATCTCTATTATGAAAAATATATTTTATTTTTAGCATTACGATAGTGAATATTAAGACTAATATATCATTATTTATACTAGAAGATATTTTATTTTCCTAAATATAAGAATCTATAGTAAGAACTTCGTTTTCATATATACATAACTTCTAACATATACATACCTTAAATTTTTGTGAAAATGTTAGCTATACATACTCCTATATACTTTATATTTTACTAGAAAAAAAATAAGAAGGTATAAGGCATAATTAGTATAGTTGAATAATATCAAGAGCTTTATAAAAATACATGCAAATAGATTCTTTATATCTTTTCATATGTAAATCTATCCTGCAAGAGATATAGTTAACTTTACACTTAGCAATTTTAAAATTGCAAGTCCTTCAGCCTTTTATAGTATATGCTTTTGCTATCAATATTACTTTTATGGTAGATCCTGTATTGCAACTAGACCTCCTTTCACATTTTTCTCATATTTATTCAGGAAAAAATAAAGATACTAGTTAGCATATATAACTTTTGACATATGCGAAATAATAATATTTTACAGACTGATTGTATGATCAGTTATTATATTATTACACAGAAATCTATAGCTCAGCAAATTCTTCTGAGCTAAAAAGGTCAGATCACCATTCCAGTTGATGATTAATATTCTGAATACAAGATTTCTGCATTTAATATATCTTGACTTATTATAGCAATCATAACAAATAATATTAATAATAATTCTAATCAAAGCATAATACTATATCCTTTGAAGTATAATAATTAGCTACAAAAAAATGCCTAGAGATAATGATAAACTGATTAATCAGCACCCATTTCTAGCAAACACTTATTTAATATATTACTTCTTAGATATCTGACAGTGTTGAAGTATCTTCACAATTTATTATCATTTATGTAATATCATCATAGACTAGAAATTTATTTTCCATCTTCTCTATTATATTAAATTTAACTATTTCTTTTTCCTGCCTATTCAGTATTCTATTATGAAGTATATACTTTTTAATCTCTATCTGAGCTTCACATATTTCAAGTCTCTTCTCAGAATAAAATTCTAATATATTAGTATATAAACGTCTTTATGCATTATAATTATAAAGATGCTTTTCACATTAGAAGTTATATAGAATTCACTTAAACTAAGTTTAATTAAATGCTTTTTTAATTATTGCAGAATTTTATTATTAGTTTTAACAGTTTAAAAAATTTTATAAAAAAATTTTTATTAGACATTTTTATAATAAATAAACAATAGATATTATATAATCCAGTAAATATTTTATGCTTCTGATATGTATCATCTAAATATCAATATTAGTCAAAAATTTATAGTATTACTATTATTATTATCATGTATTTAATTATTATTTATAGTTTTTTTATACAATGTATAATAATTATTCTATTCTTTTTGTCAAAAATTATTTTTCTTCATTTTTTTACTTACATTTTAAATATATTTAAAAAATATAAATTAATCAAGAAAACGTTATTAATTGAATTAATTAATTCTATTAAAAAGAACAAATTATCAACAATATATGAATAATTTATTATTCCTATAGGTAAAATATTCAAGCTTACTCTTGTGTTCTAATACAAATGATAGTATAAAAACTTGGATAAACCTTTTTAATGCTTATAAAAAAATAGCAAATTTCTTTTAAAAATTTTCTAAAAAAAACAAAACACTATATTAGAAAATACATCTGAAAATCAAAGTATCATAATATGCTGTATTATTTTTTTACTTCTAATCTAAAAAATTACATAACTGCTTTTCAATTATTTTAATAATAATAACATTCATTTAAAATAAAAGAAGATTTAAACATAACAAATGTTTCGTCAAAAATTTTACAAATTAATATAAAAATGCTATATTCAAAATTGCAATAATGTTAAAGTAAAGTTATTATTAAAGTATTAAAATAGTAATAATTTAAATTTATATATCTATAATAAACAAAATAATTTAAGTTTATAAAAAGTTTATTACTGTAAAAAAAACAGTCTAAAAATTTTTTGGAGAAAAACTTTTATTTTTATCATTAGAGAAATTATGATATTCTATATCACAAATCACACTTAGTGTGATGGGCTATAAGGATAATAATAATATGATATAAAATAAAAGATTAATTTTTTTTTTTAAAAAAAGAGGAATATAAGAAGAAAATAAATATTTTAATCAGATCTAATATTTTTAAGTTTATTATATTGATTGGTATTTATAATATATTACATTATAATAAATTACCAGATTTTATAAATTTTACTTAGTAATATATAATAAAATTAAAGATTTTTAAATTGTATAAAATTTATTAATTTTAATAAAATTCACTTTAAATTTTTTTATTTAATAACCAATCAATTATAATTTTAAAAATATAATTAAAAAATATTTTATTTATAAATACTGAAAAATTACTCATTTGTAAAGTAATAAACAATACAATTTTATATATAAAAATGCAAAAAAAAACATATAAAAAAATTGTTATTTATACTTTAATATGAGAAAATTTTTCATGTTTTAAAAAATTTCTTTTTTTTATTATAATATCTAAAAATTATAATTGATCAGCTATCAAATAAAAAAAAATCAGATAACTTTTATTGAAAATTTGTAAACTTTTATGCAACATAAAAATCTTTAATTTTACTATATATTACTAAGTAAAATTTATAAAATCCAGTAATTTATTGTAGTGTAGTATATATATTTTATCTTTGTGTAATCTAATTAAAAAAAAAAGACTGAAAGAAAATGAACAAATTTGATAAATCACTTTTATCTACTTTTTTAATAAGTATAGTATAGAATTTCAGGAATACTAATTTGAAAATTTCATATAATAAAAAAGGAGTTGTGCATGCTTAACTAATAGTATTATGATAATACTATTAAAAAATTTTTTATTTATAATGCCATTAAACTATTAATTACTGTTAAAATGAATTAGTGTAAATTTATTTATTTATATAAGATGATAATAATAATAAGAAAAAATTTGATTTAAAAAGGTTAAAAAAAATTTTTTTTATGAAATTTCAAAGGTGATATCACTATGACAAGTCTTTTTTTTATAGACAATTACTATAGATGCTTGCTGAAACCTCCTCAAAATAATTTCATTATACCCTTTTCTATGTTTTTAATATAGTTTTAACAGTTTCAGCTTTCGTCATATCAAATGGATTTTATCATATCCCTTATTATTTTAATATAGTTTCGTCTAAGTTTTGACTGTTATTAAAGGGTTTTATCCCTCATCTATAATAATTACATAATGAATTTTATTGTATGATTATATGTACATACTGTATATATTATATATATTTTTATAAATAATAAGCTACACTTTTTATCTTCAGCTTATTATAAAAAAATTATTTATATATAGTATATTAGTTTCAATCTTTATACAGTATAAAAACTTACTGAAAAGAAAATTTTTAACTTATAATATTACTATTTTTTTTTCAAATTAGAATATGAAACAAAAAAATCCTTCACATAATTTTTTACAAAATAACCTTAATTTTTAAAGATCTAATTTTACTGGATTTAATAGTATTAATAATCTACAAGTGAAAAATTTTTCTTCAAATAACAACAATTTCTATTTATCAACTGTTATCCAAAACCTTTAAGTGGAAGATTTTTCTTCAAATAATAATATGTTTTATTCACAAACTGTCATTCAAAATTCTCAAATGAAAAATATTCTATCAAATTTTTATTATAAAAATTCTACTGATTTTCCTGTGATTGATAATACTTTTCTAGTACTTTACAAAGATAACATGTTTAGCTCTAATATTTCAACTCTATTGTATAAATAGCAGTATATTGATTCTACTAATGAGGAACAAACACCACTATTGAACACTAATAATATCTTTTTATTTAAGCATACCTGACATTTGCATGATTGGCCATTATACAGAATTGTATAACTTGGTTTTTTATATTATTTAAAGTAAGGTAAATATTTCATTATCTTATTTTTTTTTTATATAACACTAAAAAAAAATTTTTGATTACATTTCTAGAAGTCTATTATAGCACTTTTTCAAAACTAATCCTGTTAATTATACAGTTTTCAACAAATACATTTAGCAATTCTAAAGGCTATAATGAAAACTCAAACTAGAAGAAACTTTTTAGACCATGTGTTATTTTTGAGATAGAAGAGAATGAAACAAAGTTTTAGAGATTTACAAAGAAAGCTAAATGAAAAACTTTGCAACATAAAACTCAGATCCTACTTGGCAATTAGGCAGTACTTAATTTTGTTATAATCTATATGAGCTGTATTATAAATAGAACATATTCTAAGAATTTTAAGGATACTGTTACTTTAAAATGATGCTGAGAATTTGATCAGATACAAGACGAACTGATAATAAAAAGAATTGATTCTGATTATAATAAACTTAGGTTAACAATGAAAGGAATTGAACCTAATAATTCAAAAATAAATATTAATGGATTTAAAAATAAATTAACATCAGAGGTAAGTAAAATTTGTAAGATTAATTTTATTGAAAGTATTAGATCAATAGCATAGATTTTAAATATAAGAGAAAAAAAAGAAAATATATTACCAATTTATGATTGAAAATTATTCAGGAAGGATATAAAATCAAAAGATACTAATTTTATATTATTCTTTAACATGCTTGAGAAATTAATCAATCTAAGTAGTAGGGACCTTTTGGATTATACTATCTCACAAAGGCAGAAAAGACTCTCTTTTTTATGTTATTTTCTTACTAAAATTAGAAATAAGCATATTAGTACATTAAAAAAAGATATTGTGATATTTTTAGATCATTTAGATACATCTAATCGAACTATTGATACTTTATCTAATATGTAATTAAGTTTTACATTAAGAAAAAATCAATGTGAGAAGAATGTTATATCCTCAATTCATGGGATAATATTATAAAAGAACTCTTAAAATATCAGACAAATATAATAGTTGCAAACATTGATGATTATCATAATATTCATAGATTAAGAATACCAACAACAACAACTACCAGTATTATTACACATATGACTACTATCTTTGCTATTTTTATACCTATAGCAAGTGCAATTTCAAAGAATATTGCATACAATATAAATATAAATCAAAACTATATACATAATCTATTACTTATTAATGTCAATTCTTTAATTTCTTAAATAGAGAATCATTATATGACTTTTCTTTCTCAATCTTTTAATGATCAGTTTGCTAAACAATTTACTCTTTCTGAAGAGGATTTACTTAACAATCTAACAGTTCATTATTATGATACTAATATTCATGAAAAACGAAAAGATCAATAACTTAGTGATACTATATTAATTGATTTTATTAAGCTTAATTTACATTCAATAGAATAGAGGTATGCTCTGGTAAAATCTGTTCAATTCATCATCTGATCTAATCAAAAACTGGATCATTCAGATTATGAATAAACAGATCATGAATAATCCAAATGTGATCTTTGAATAACATCAAATTGATCGAATATTATACGGATGATCAGATTGATTAGATAATCTGGTTATTTTATTTTATTTTATTTTTTTTTAAAAAAAAACCCTTCTTTTTTCTTTAGAATTGAACATGAATTTGGACTTGGATTTCAGAATTTAGAATTAAAAGATATGTTGGAATAGAGGGTAAATTCAATTTTTTTTTGGAATGTTACTAATATTTCTTTCTTTCTTTTCTTTAGGAAACGCCTTTTTGGACCTGGATTTCAGCTTAGGTTATAAAAGTAAGTTAAATGTGAGTTTTTTTTTGTTTTTCTTTGTCTTTCTTTATCTTTAGAATGCTATTAACATTTCTTTTGCTTCTTTTCTTTAGGAAACCTGGATTTTAGCTTGAACTATAAAGGTAAGTAGTGTGGAAATATTGTTTTTATTTCTTCTTTATCTTTAGAATGTCATTAACATTCCTTTTACTTTTTTTCTTTAGAGACGCCTTCCTGGATCTGGATTTTGGCTTGGACTATGAAGGTAAGTGGTGTGAGAGTATTGTTTTTGTTTCTTTTTTGTCTTTGAAATGCCATTAATGTTTCTTTTATTTCTTTTTTTTAGGAAACACCTTCCTAAACCTGGATTTTAGCTTGAATTATGAAGGTAAGGTGGTGTGAGAAGATTGTTTTTGTTTCTTTATCTTTGAAATGCCATTAGCGTTCCTTTTGCTTCTTTTTTGTGAGATTTTTATTTTTCTTTGTCTTTAAAACGCTATTAATGTTTCTTTTGCTTCTTTTTTTAGGGGACGCTACCTAGATCTGAATTTTGACTTAGGTCATAAAGGTAAATTATAGTGGGTTTTTTATTTTCTTTTTTGTTTTTAGAATATCATTACCAGTTCTTTTGCTTATTTTCTTTAAGGAATGCCTTTCTAGACCTGAATTTTGACTTGGACTATGAAAGATAAGTTGGAAGGGTGTTTTTTTCATTTTTTATTTATTTTTCTTTAAAAATTATTTACATTTCTTTTTTTTTTTTCTTTAAGATACTTTCCTAAATCTGAATTTTAGAATTTTGGAAAGGAAAATTTTTATTTATTTATTTTTTATTTAGAACTTTTGCTTCTTTTTTAAAAAATAGAAATCTTTAAAATTATGAGTTTAGGTTTACAATAAGTTTTATAATATTTTAATAAAATAATAAGTTATTTATAGAAAATTTCTTAGTTTACATAAGGTGTGTAAATCCAGATCGCCAAATACGTGACTGTTACATTTATATTATTTTTGTTAACATCATCAAATACGTGACTGTTACATTTTATTGAGTCTTATCTTATTACAGTATTACACAAGTTCGTGATTATAATAGCAAAATAAATCACATTATTTTTGTTAATTTGCTTCTTTCTCACTTTTATTTTTTCACACTTTTAATCCTACAAAATGTCTGATGAAAATCATGAAAATATCTTTTTTTGATAATCAAAATGCTAATACTTCTTCGACTTCATTTCATCACATAATATATTTTACTTTTTCATTCTGTATCACTTGCTAACTTATTGAAATTTAGTAGACGGCTAATCAAACGTGTTTTTTAATAGGATTCTGAGTCAAACTTGGCAATATTTAAAGATGCTTCATACGATGATGAAAATAGACCAAATGAACTATCAGAATTTTTGAAATTGATCCCTGGACTTACCTTTACTAGCTAGGATGAATTCAAGAATTGGATCAATAGATTTGTATTAAAAGAGAGTTTTGATTATAAAATTAGAATAAGTGAAAAGGTTCAAGGTATGGTACGAAGAGCTGTTTACGAATGTATCAAGTTCAGCTCACATATTTCACAGGTTACTTCAGATCTGACCAAGTGATATAATGCTTATTCATTACGAACACTGTATCCTTAGAAACTAAATGTCACGTATCTAAAAATAAGTGATATTGTAAAAATTAATTCATTTAATAACGAACATAATCACCTTTTACATTAATGATTTGTGAAATATCACTACAGTTTTATAAGTTAATGTCTAAAATATTGCCAGATATAGAAAAATATGTTATTCAAGGGTAGATGGATTTGGGATCTATCTATCCTTTGCTTAGACATGATTATCCAAATTATCTTATTTATAAGAAGGACTTATATAACACGATTTATCAATTTTGTTAGAAAAACAATCCAGAAGATGCAGATGCTTCTCAGATACTTCAGCTATTACTAGAATGGAAGGATTTAGAACCACTCTGAATTGTAAAGCCTTGATTGGAACCTGTCTCAAGAAAACTAACCTCCCTTTTATGGATGTTTCCCATACAAAGAGAGTTATATAGCAAGTTCAATGATGTTTTAATAGTTGATTTTACTTATAACACCAACCAATTCTGGATGATGCTTTGTATTATAACTGTAATTGATAATAACTACAAGACTAGGATTGTGGCATATGCTATAATTAAAGATGAAATACTAGATACCTATCAATAGATATTTAACACCATACTTACTGAAACTAGCATCTCTTCTGGAATCATCTTTACTGACTCAGATCCTTCTATGATTCGATCGATTAAGGATATTTATTCTGATATCTGACACTTATTATGCATTTTCCATATTGATTTAAACCTTCAGAAAAAACTCAAAGGAAAACTGGGCAATTATTTTGAGAAATTTCGTCATAAGTTTTATGTATATAAGAATTCTTTATGTGAGAAACTGTTTGAGCTTCGATGGAATCAGTTGATTGATAAATATTCAATAGCAGTAAAATATCTGTCTGATATACTTTATGTTAATAAAGAATCATAAGCAATACCTTGAATACATAAATGGTTTACTACTAGGATACAGAATACACAGAAAATCAAATTAATCAACAAACATGTATATGATAAAGTTGATCGAGCTATATCATTATATAATCTATTACTTAGTATCAAGGATTATATTAGAAATGAAAAACATCTTGAAAGATTTGAATCTGAATGAAATGCTTTACCTAAAATCAGCATGCTAATGTTGAATACAAGGTTCTTCGATTAAGTAGATGATATTATTAAAACTTTTTTAACATATAGGACCTTTGCAATAGAAAGGGAAAAAACTGCCAGAAAAAATCAATTTTACTTTTATATGCTAAATATGATTTTTAAGTTAAAATATGTTCAGATTTAGCATTAACTCAATTTTTATTTTTTCTAGCCGTTTCTCCCTTTTCTATTGCAAAGGTTCTATATGTGATACTTGGAAAATAAAGATCACAAATGAACCAATCTATATATTATGATATTAATCGAATCACAGAATAGCAGCATTTGATAGATGTAAGTTACCTTCAGAGGTAAAGCATGAAGTTATTTTGATCTTACAACTATGATTCATATTTTTATTTTTTATAGACGAAAATTGATAATGAAGAAATGAGCGTTGGAATTAGAGAATAAGAACAGAATACATGACAAATTCTTTTTTGATCATTAGCTAGAATCATACCACTAGAAGCTATTCTAGAAGTATAGCATGTATGAGCAACTGAAACCTAAAGAATAAGTTATTATGTAATTCTACTTAATGAAGAAACATATATATGTACCTGCCTTCTCTTAATCAATAAAGAATTGATATATCAATACTTCTTTCATGTTAGCACTTACTCTCAAAATGCCACCTTTCATATAAGCATAATTCTGAGTTGATAGTACTTGAATACTAATATTCAACTGGATGATCTTTTGCAAAAATATCCTTCCATTCTGGTATATGATACAACGCAATTAGATAGTTTTGAATTCAACTTCTATCATTTTTTTTCGATTTGATTTGATTCACTTAGTTTTCAATCATCTCAAAAATCAACCAAAACCATCTATGTAGAATTATTTGGATTATCAAAGAAGGTTATCGACTATGCTTTTAAGGCTGATATATGACATGAGTTATTGAACATACTAAAGACTTTTATTTATGATGCACAAAACAAAATGAACAATCAAGAAACAGAAACAGAAACTTTTTTTAATATTAATAATCCTGCTATTATCAAACATAAAGGAAGACCTCTAAAAAGGTTCAAATCAAATGCTGAAAGTCTGTATCTAAGCAGGAAAAGCAAGTTTTAAGAGATAGTATTAACATTATAGAAGAAGAGACAAATGAGATAAATAGTACAATAGGCTAAAAATGTGGGAAGTATAAGCAATACGAATATTATGCAAAGACGTGTCAAAATGTAGTTTAATTAATTCTGAGCATATATGTATAGCATATATGTATGTAAATATCATAATTGTATGTATGCATTTTATTTTTTGTAATAAATCTATCCAGTTTAAAGTCACGTGATATTATTTAGTTAAAAATTCAGATTTTATAAATCACGTGATATAATTTATAAATTACATGATACAGGTTTATATATGCGTGTATAAATAGCAATTGCTTTTTTTTTTAATTATAATTAAAATATAAAGATTATAATTTGCTTAATAGTTAAAATTTTGCAAATAATTAATAAATATTAAATATACTACCTGAAAATAAGTTTACGCGGTTTTGAAAAAATAGTAAATAAATTTGTGCAGTTTTGAAAAAATAGTTTATTATTATTTTTTTTAATAAAATATTAATACCTAGTTAGCTAACCATTATTGGCAATACATGCTTCTATTCTTTGAGACATACTATCAATTAATTTTAGGTAAGTTTCTTACAGAATTTTTTTCCATTCTTCTTTTAGTTATACTTCTAAATCTGCAGGTTTTTAGACAAATCTGAATGGTTACACAACAAATATTCAAGATGATCCCAAAGATGCTTAATGTAATTCAAATCTGGAGATTGAGTAGGCTAGTTAATTAACATTTTAATTTTTTTTTAGCAACCCATACTTTAACATCATTAGCTGTATGAATAGATGTATTATCGTACTGAAATTTGTAAGATCAATTACAAAACTTTGAATCAATAAATGGTAACAGATTATTATCTAAGATTTTTATATAATTATACTGATTGATTATTCCTTCTATTTTCACTAAAGGACCCAATTCTTTGCTTGAAAAATATCCCTAAACTATAACTCTACCATCATTATATTTAATGGATGGATTCAGATTTTTAATATTAAAATGAGTATCTGGTTCACGCTAAATTCAAGAAAGACCATCATTATGAAAAAAGTAAACTTTGATTTGTCGCTCTATATGACATTTCTCCATTGTTGTACTGTCTAATTTTGTCTTTCTAAGTAATATTTTAGCCATTTTTGGCGTTAATTTTCATTTAAAAATGGTTTTTTTGCAGCTCGATAAAAATTATATCCAATTTAATGCAAATTCTTCTGAATTGTTTTGGTACAAATATCTTGACCAGTTGTTGCTGAAAATTTCTTTTATATTATATCAACTAAAGCTTTATTATTTTTTATAACAATTTTTTTTAAAATTTTGCAATCTTTATCATCAAGTAATAGAGGTCGACCACTTCTTTTTTTACTTAACATGTTATTTGAATCTCTATATCATTGAATTATTATTCTAACTGTGTACTCTGATCAATTCATAATTTTAACAATATCGGACTTTCTGTGGTCATTTTTATATAATCTGATTATTTGTGCTCATTCAATAACAGTAAATTCAGAATTTTTACCCATTTTGTTAAAAATAAGTTGTTAGATTGATTATCATTACGTTATATTTATTTATGTTTATAATTATTTTTATTTTGTATATGTTACAATAACAAACAGTTATATAAACAAGAATCAAAGTATCAAAATCAATTGATTTTATTATATACAATTTTAAATAAAATTCAAAAAACTAACTGTGCAAACTTATTTTCAGGTAGTGTATCATTATTAAATGTAAATAATTTATCAATTATTTTATTGATTTTAATGATACTTTATAATAATATCTTATAATTTATACAAAAAATATATTTAAAAAAATAAAGTATGATAAAAATAATTTTTAATATTAAATTGTACCTAAATATTTCTGTTAAATACCTAATTTATTTAAAATCATAAATTACAATAATCAATTGTAATCAGAATTTTATAAAATTTTAGAATAAATGCAATTCAACTTAATAATTAACTTTATTTAATAATAAAAGACAAATTAATTATTAAATAAAAACTTTATTTAGAAATATATTTCTATATTTATTATTGTAATTTACAGTTATCTACTAATTTTTCTAGGTAATATATATATAATAATTATTAATTTATTATATATATAAGATATTATATCATATACTTTACTAAAAATCTATAATAGATCAGGTTTAATGCAAGAATCTGATCAAATATTAATATATTAAATTAAGCATTTTTTTTACAGATTTTTTTTAAAAAATGCTTATTTTTAGATAATATAAAAATTAAAGATACTTATTTTTAGAAATATATAATAATTCTTTTTTTTTTAAAAAAAAAAATTAAAATAAAAAAAATTCAGTTTTTTAATAATTTTTATTTTGATCTTTATTTTGATTCAATAAAGATCTTTGTATAATAAAAAATAATTAATAAAAAGCTTACTTTTTTAATATTCTATTTATCTTAATAAAAAATTAAAATTTTATTTTTATAATTTTTTTAAAATAATAATATGTATATTTAATATATATATAGAAAGGTATAAAAGTTAATTTAAATATATATTATAAGTATTGATTATAGGATTCTATACTAATTTAACTTAATTTCTTTATATAATTTTTTAATTATAAGTATATTATTATAAAAAAATTACTAATTTCTTTAGAATTTTATTTTTATTAGAATAACTAATATAATATAAAAGAATAAGTTAATTTAAAATAAAAATTTTTTTTTATAATAGATTCTATCTTATTATATATATATATATTATAATTATATTAAATAAAATAAATAAAATAATTATGTAATTTAATAATTTATTTATTGAAATATTAGATAATAAATTAATAAATTGAAAATTGAAAATATTAGATTTTATTATAAATAAAAATTTTAAAAATATTATCTAAGAATTAATTAATAATAAATATTATTAATAATTTTTTTGCTTTTATTTTTTTTTGATTATAAATCTTGCTAAATAATAATATAATTATAAAAATAAAATCAAATACTCATTAATATAGAATTATAAAAAAATAATTAAAAGTACAGAGGGTCACTAAAAGTCTCTGAACACTTTTTGGGATAACATAAAACTCAAAATTTAAAGTTAAAACTGAGAAAAATCAATATTATTT
>CAJVPP010002214.1:0-15832 GCA_910592005.1 Funneliformis mosseae
TTATTGGTTTGATTTGGTGTAACATTTTATGTAGATCACAAATATTAAACCAATTAAAACAAACTTCCATCATGCTATTTCAATGCTGGTGAAAAGGTCTTAGAGTCCCATTTTCCTAGCAAACCTCCCATATGAAATTTATATTTCAAATGTATAATACCGCCAATAAATAATTTAAACACAAATCCGGATACCCTGTATAATTTTCCTAACATTATTCCGAAATCGGTAATTAAAAACACATATAGTAAAAAAAAATCTGAATTATAAGGACTATAAATATATTTGATTTAATTATATATCTACCACCCCATCGATCCGTCAGTCCTGTAGCCTTAGAAAAATTATTACACCATATATCTTGAATATCTTTTATTGTGTAAAAGAATTTGACAACTAGAATTAAAAGAGAAAGGGTTTAATTTCATATCTAGAAACTACTCCAAGTCTGAGAGTAGAAAGATATAATTACAGAAGAATATTCGAGAGCTAAATCATTTACTAATGAAGGCAAGCTCGGTGGTGGTTCTCTTCGGCAAATTTGTTCCCACATAGTTTGTGATAATGTAAGAAACGATGGCTTAATACAGTGATGGCATTTGGCCACGGTCAAGAAATTTTTTGGTAATTTGGCCGAGGCCAATTCACCATATCATTTTCTCTCAATAACAACATTGTACTACATACAGTATATTGCATCCTACTAAAAGCAAATACTATTGGAACGCGCTTTCTTCGTCTTTGTCAAAATAGCAGAAGAGGCCCATTCGATGTTGGGCTTCTGCATATCCAAAATGTGCGGCGGTATAATACCATGGCCAAAATGGCATAATAGCCGAATTTTGGCCAAATAACTAGGTATTAATAAATGTATAAAGGCATAATCAACATTTTTTGCCTCTATATTTTCACAATCTTCAAAAAAGGTTCCAAAGATGGAAATGTCGGTGAGTAACAGGGTTTCCAGAAGCTTCTGCTTCAGTTTGTATTTCTTTCCATTTCTTCGGGTTTGCAAAGAATCTGATAGTCTTATTTTCTTCACGAGACCCTTTATGTAAACTTCTGTATCCTCAGTATTGGCTTTACGTTTATAATTACTTTCTGTAGATGTAAATAAATAATAAAAAGTCGAAGTATTGAAGGAAAGAAACAAAAATTAGTCAATATTGCAAACAATATACCAAATAAATAATAAACAAAATGAAAAATAATTTTTTATGCAATTTGTTCTGTACCTCCTTCTTTACATTCTCTTAACGCTTCAATAACGTGGATTTCTTTACTCTTTAATAACATCTCTTTTTCTTTTTCTAACCTGCCCCTTTCCTTTTCCCAATCATTCTTCTGTTCTTCGTTCCTCAACTTATTCTTCAACTCGTATAACATCTCCTGTTCTTTCCCTTCCTTGAATTGCTTCAAATTTTGCTCAGCTTTCTTATACTCTTCAATTGCAAAGTTTTTATCTTCGACAGTTGTCATTTTTCGTAATTAAAATATTTTTAAAAAAAAAAAAAAAAATTTTTTACCACATTTATTGGTTTAATTTCACGTGGTGATTACCATTTGCCAGCCAATAAAATTAAATAAAAAATGTACCGAGAACAAAGAAATGTTTTTTTGTCAAAAACTTTGAAATCGATATCAGTTTTTTTTTACCACAATAATCACTTTAAAAAACTATTTTTATCTAACTGATTTCGATTTTTATTTTAAAACTGCTAAGAATAAAATCATTATAAATACAAATTAACGTTACCAAAAAAAATACTATATTTATTAATTAAATTTAATAAAGTACTATAACGCCATTGGAATGGCTGTATTTCTATTTTGGTCCTCAGTTGTTAAATAGCTAAAGTTCAAAATTAAAATGCGTTTATCGATTCTTTCATTGATCTAGTAAAGCCTTTCGTGTCCAAAACATAGAAAAACATATTTTCATGTTTATAATTACAAAATTTGTTAACGAATCGTTGAAAATGCTTGCCTTTCTCTAACATTGATTTTTTTATTCAATAATTTGCATAATCACGTGTCCTTATCTAAACGTTATTTATTTTTTTTAGTCCCTAAATGATTGATAACAATACTTGAATATACACATTGTTTGTTGTATCATCAAACAACGTTTACATGTGAATGAGAGAATAAAGGAAAAAAACATACATTATTCTTTGTAAAATTCCTCGTCAAAGATAAAATCTTAGGCACAAAGGGAATTTAACGATGGGTTTTTTAATCACCGCAGCAAATTTTCATTTTGCAGGCGCAGAAAATATTTACACTTTTGCACGGAAAATCGAATTGAACTTTATTATTTCTTAGAAAAAAAAAAAAAAAGATTCCACACCCTATACATATTTATCGCAATTTATAGAAAAAAGTAATTGTACCACATACATACTAAACTAAAAAAAATTTTTTAGTTTCGAATTAACAAATATAAACATAAGAATAAAAATAAAAAATAAAAAAGTATTTTAAAATAATAAGCTTAACATAATAATTGTTGAACGGTCATCGCGCTCCTTGAAGGAGTACTTTCTTCACGTTCATGTTCATCTTCTTTCAAGTTGGAAGAAGTTTGTACTTCAACATCTCTAGTCACCAGTATTCTTTTATCTGATATATCATCATTGTTTTTATTATCATCGGAATTGGCTGTGTGTGATATGGATAATAATAATAAAGCATTTGCTCCTTCATTATTGACACCTACTTCCTCCTTATTTTTAGATTTATCACTTTTGTTAACATTACTAGAATCATTCTTGTTCTTTGAATTATCGGCAGCGTCGTTACTTTTGGGAATAGGAATTTCGTAACGATCAAATTTTGATCTTTTGGTAGTTCGTCCTTCCGAGTTTTCTCCATTATTTCCTTCGCGTTTTCTTGATTCCACAACACAATCTTGTAAATATTGAATATATTCAATAGCACTTTGGAGGATGCTCAATTTATGTAAATGATCCTGATCAGCACAACTTGGAATCAAATCTTTTAATTGCATGATTTTGTCATTAATTTTTTCACGACGACGTCTTTCTATCGCCGAATGTGATACTTTACGTGCCATTTCACGTTGATCCGCGGTGCTGAGAGGTTTTTCCCCATTTCCGGCTGCCGTGGCACCGATAGAAATACGATGTTGTTGATGTGGATAAGGATGAATTACGGAAGTATGATGTTGCATGACACTATTTGCGTTGGAGGGGGTCATTGGTACTGAAAACACCGAAGTGGTGGGTCCTTGTTGTTTTGGAATGGAAGACATCATGGGCGGAAGAATGAGTGGCGGAGTTGAATAATCATTGTTCATTGGATGGGAGAACGGTGAGACCGGTGGAGTTCCAAAAGGTGGCGGTAAAGAACCATGTTGAGGATTTGGGTGTACTTGAGGTGAGTTATGTGGTGACGGAAGTGGTGCTGGGATAATATTTCTATACCCTGTAATCGTATTATTACTATTATTCTTACAATTATTCATCTTATTTTTTTTATTTATTATTATTTTTTTTTTCTATTGCTATTATGAATGTTTCTCTTATAAAGTTTAAAAAGTGAGATAAAAAAAAAAATTTGAAAAAATTAAAATCGTTCTATTGTCATATTTATTTCTTTTTTTTTTTCTCCCTTAATTTAAAAAAAGTAAATGTCAAAATGACGTGTCGTTATTGGTAGATTTGCTTTTGGTGTGTTATATTTCCACTTAATAATTGGTTAATGAAAAATATCCACGTGTGAATTTTCAATAAATTTATTGGTCAATGCATGAATTTCAAATCGATGAAAGTCTCGGTTTCGGATCTACATTAACCATCATTTTTGGAAATCGTGTGGTTAGCATGTGAGTTGAGTAATTATTCCAATTGGCCACCGTTTCATGTGGTGTAACCATCACCTGACTTTCCTTTTTTTATTGTCGCCTTTCTCCGCCGCCGCCCATCCAAAAACATTTATTCAGCCCTAAATTCCATTTGCTTACGACGTAATTTGTAAGACAATATTTATTGAAGTATTGAAATTGAAATTAAATTTAGGAAATAAATTATGTGATACATGTGTAAAATAAGTATTTTTTTTTTATTTCGGTTAAAGCATCTTGGCAATTACAAATTCAACTCTTTTTTGTAACCATCGATCATTTCCCTTTTATCACTTATTTTTTTTTTTATCTTATCTATTGATTACGAATTCTCATATGGGTCGTAGGATCCTGCACGATAAAAAAAAAAAACTTTATTTAATCAGTTCTACATAATTAGAATTAGATATAAATTCATTGCATAATAGGGAGAAATTATGTATTCGAGATTGTTTTAATGTATTAAAGAGATTTCTCATTCGGGATCAAAATTATCGGTTTATGAACGATTGCTATGTTAACAAAATAAAAATTATAGAAATTTAGGTAACTGATTAAAAAAAAAAAAAAAAAAAAAAAAGGAGGAACTTTGTTTCCGAATAAGGAAATTTATCTATTAAAAATAATATTTTGAAAACATTCGGACTAGAAAACAACATTCTTGTTCCGCAATGCACGTGATCTTTGAAAATCTGTTTACTCCACATATTTTTAAAATCTTTGGGTTACTATATTTCCACTAACACTATAAAGGAATAAATGTTTGGACTTGTTTATTGTTTCATAGAACGAAAAGTACTATCCCCAAATTACTAATACAAAATAAAAATTTGACATGTTATACGAAACTATGATGAAAAAAAGGTATTTTCGTTTTTTATTATTTTTTTAATAAACTGTTACCTTTAAAGTTAATATTAAGATAAATTAAGTTAGGTTGATTTCTCAATTGGTATGTATGTGAAACTTCTTTTATTTTAGGTTTTAAAAATTACACTACTTTAAATAATTTTTTATAACTATTTTTATAAAAATTTTATTTCAAACTTTTAATATCAATTTCAATTACAATCTGATCTTATAAATTTTTCACTTTTAAAATTTTATTATTTATCTTTTTTTGCATTATATTTTACTTTTAAAAATAATTATAATTGCTAGTTTTATCTCATTAGTAAGAACTATTAAAATACATATAAAATAAATTTTTATCATTTTTAATAATGTAAATATTAAAAATCATCCCTTAAATTGTAAGTATAAATTGGTTTATAAAACATTTTAGAAAACTTAAAATATTTTGACATCTAATGATTATAAAAAGATGAAATAAAATTTATTTAAAAAAATAACAGATTATGTAATAATTATATAAAAATAAAATTCAGTTTATTGGATTCATTTTATTAAGACTTATTAAATAATAGTATTTTTATATTTTTGAGATTAATTGATAGTAAAATATATGAATTTAAAATATTTAATTTTTTTTAATAATAATTATCATTTATTTACTTTAAAAATCACTAATTAATTACATTTTTTTTAATTTTTACTTAGAAAGTATTTGCACATTTTGCATAAAATACACCTATACATATTTTTTTATTCACATATAGTAAATTATTAAATATAAATTTTACATGGATGTGTAATATGTATCTTATACATAATTTTTTTGATATGCAATCTATATGATTATGTGCACAATCATTTATTAGACTTTTAAATAAATCTATTGTTTAATCAATTGTACTCATGCTATTTTTCTTTCTACCTTTCTTCTTTTTTTCCATTTTTTTATAAATTTTATTGTTAAATAATCTTAAAATGAGTGATTTAGAATCACTTTCAAGTGATAATTCAGATAATGAAAATTTTTTTAATGATTTTATCAAGAATATTCCAGATGATAATGAAAGTAAAGATAAAGATAATGACAACTTATCTTATAATATAAATATTTTATTTTTGATATTAAAAGTTGAATTATCTTTTCTTACTTGAAAGGTTGTCTTTAAATATATTAAATTCTAGGCTTATAAATAAGATTTTTTTATTCGTAAAAAAAGATCTAATAAAGTAGAATCTAAATAAAGAAAATAGATAATTTATTATTGTGAAGGTGTTTACAATAAAAAATCAAAAAAATCATCAAAATCTCATCAAACAGGTTATAAGTGATATACTAATCTCTTATGGCTTATTAAAAACAATCTAAATAGTAAGATTTTTATTACTACAATTTTTAATAAACACTTTAGTCATAATTTAAATCTTTTTGCATGCTATTTTGAGGTAGCTAAAGCTTTTATAAAACTAATATTAAAGGATATCAAATGGATGTTTATGCACAGTCGTCTAAAATTATTAGCAATTAAACATATGTTAAAAGCTAAATATAATAAAAAGTTTATAATCAAGATCTTTATTAAGTTATTTACAAATATAATCATAATAATGATACACAAAATAATGATATTTCATAAGTCTTTGAATATCTTAAAAACTGAAAAAATAATGATCTACATTGGGTAGTTTATAAGGATTAGAATTATAAACTAATACACTAACTAAACTCTTTTAGCTAAGTCCTAACTAATTGAAAATTTAGTGCTGATATAGTGATGGTATTCTTAATAACAATACCTTAAAAATAAATCATTACAAAATGATACTTTTCTTTTTCATAGCAATTGATAATAACATAAAATCATGAACTATTACTCAAGTATTAATAGATTGAGAGATTAAAGATGCATATACATAGATTTTACAATGTATTATAGAAGTAATAGAATTAATGCTAAGAGTATTTATAACAGATGCAGATCCTAACATGAATGTTGCAATTTGATTAAAATATTTTTCTATATTTACAATACATTGTATTTGGCAAATTAATCAAAATTTACCATTGTGTTTTAGGTCAAAACTTGGTGGATTATTTGACTAATTTAAGAATAAATTTTATGAATGTTAAACTAGTTTAAAACTAAAAGTATTTGAACTATATTAAACAAATTTGCTTACTAATTATCCAATTGCTATAAGTTATTTTGAAAGAACACTTTATTCATCTAAAACTCCTTAGATATGTGCATTTAATATTAATATTTTTATATTAGATATACAAACAATATCACAAAGTGAATCTATTAATACTACTTTTAAACAGCTATTACATAACTCTAATAATACATAAGTAAATATTTTTCTTACAATTAAGAAATGCTTAGAAGAAGAGCAAGATAATAATGATTATAAAAATTGGCATAATATACTTTTAGCTACTCAATCTACTACAATTTTTTCAAATGCATTTACAAATATAATTAATAAACTTAAGAAATTTACTATATTATAAATTCAGAAAATTCATTATAGTGAAATGGAATTAGTATTTAATTATGATGCAAAACTTTTAGATTAATTTTATATTAATAATGAAATAATCAGATATAGTATTTAAAAAGTTGTTTCTATTATTTGAGATATATATAATTATTAACATTATTTTTTAATTATTTAGAACTGAGTATTTTCTATAGATTTCATTGAAAATAAAAAATAAGACAAATTACTTTCAAATGACTTTTATCATCATATGATGAAATAGCCATTAAAAATATTTAAGGAATTATTTATTTAACTTCTTCTAAAATAAATCATATAGTTATTTTATTAAATAATAGAATATACAAATGCACATATATGTTATTAGTAAATTGTAAAATTATCTGCAAATATTACTTTAATGTAATATTATAAACTTTTTAAGCAAAAATTTCATATTAGATTTCTTAATCAATGCTGGTTTATTTCAAATTAACTGAATCTTAAAAACTAACCATTTTATTGTGTTATAAAATTCAAAAATAATCTAAAAATTTCATTAAACTTTAATATTATTCCAGCAGAATTTTTTAATTTAGAAAATAATAGTTTAAATTTAAATAGTAATCAATATGTTTCTCTTAGCAAATAATACCAATATTATGTTCATGTATAAAGATTAGTTAAGCAAGCAAATCAAATTGCTTGTAAAAGTTATAATGAGTCTTTTTTAATTTTACTTGAAATCTATATTAATAAAAAGAATTAGAAAGTATTAAATTTAAAAAAACTTGAGTAAATCTAGCATGATGATATAATTAATCAAGAAAATACAGATCAAATTTAAAATCCTATAATTAGACATCTAAAAGAAAGACTATTAAATACTAAATTCAAAGGATCTTTAGAAACTTTTAATAATATTAACAAAGCTTACAAATATGAATTATACATGAAAATGAATATAATCATACTATATGTTAATTGAAAAAAAGAAAGAATGATAATTAGTATTTAAAATATAGCTCAAATTATAGTAATAATTTGAGCCCAGATTCCTTTATTTGCTGAGAAGACAAAAACTAATTTCTTTTTATGAACACTTGAAAAATACTATTTACTATATACTTATTAGACAAATTTGGTAATAAAAGTTTATTATTTATAAAACATTTTATTTAATTATATTATAATTTATTTAATATAAGATGTATATAAAAAATTAAAATGCATTTACTTAAATTTTAATTATATTTTATATTATGTGTAAAAAATATTATATTTTAAATTTTATAAAATTTTACGCATCCTTGCATTTTGTACAGATATGTAGAAAATAAAAATTCTTTTTTAATAACATATTTTAAAATATTTAAAAAAAATTTTAATTTATAAATAAAATTGTTTAAAAATTTTGTAAACAAAACAATTAAAGGAATAATATATTAAATAAAATTAATAATTTATAATTTGTAATAAGTAATATTGATTTTTTTGATTATTTATTTTAATTAATTTATTGAATAATCATTTTTTAAAAAATCTACAAGTAATTTTATATATAAAGTTTATTTTTAATAAATAAAAAATAATAATAATTTATAAAATAATCAAAATCAATTTTAAAATATAAAAGAAATTTATTTTATTATTATTATAATAAATATAATGTAACTTTTATACAGTTAACTCTTGTTATAACAAACTCTATATCCTAAACTTTAACTTTATTATAAGGCTATAATGAAGATTTTAAGAGATTTTATTGGCCAATTCGCTATAACAAAAATGTTTTTATTATATTTGTTCAAAAAATTCATTATATCAAGAGTTCACTATATCAAGAGTTGACTATATATACTAATTAATTAATTAGAAATATGTATTATCTAATATTTTATTTGAAAATAAAAAAATATTATAATTTAATAGATTTATACTAAAAATATTTATTTTTATATAATATAATAGCAATTTTATTTATTATAAAATTTTAATTTATTTAATTAATTCTTTTTTAAAATTAAATATAAAGATTTTAAATTTAAATAATATAATAATTATAATTAATAGGTATTATTAACTTTCTGTTTAATCTGTAAATTTAAAGTAATATTGATTTAAAAATACTTTTTTTTATAATAATTTATTATATATTTATCTTTAAAAATTCAATTAATTAATTACTTTTTTTTTTAATTTTTACTTAAAAAATTTATTATAAAAATAATTAATTTTAATTTTAATAATTATTTTAAAATATTTAAAAATAATTAAAAATTAATTTTAAATAATTAGAATTATTTTTTAACATAAACAATGAAAGAGATGTATAAGAAAATTGTCAGTTATTTTAGAAAGCAAGGTTTGTATTTAAACAAATTATTAATCTAAATTAATATTTTTTTTTGTAATTTTATTTTAAAATTATTTGTAAATTTGTAGACAAAACTATTAAAAAATAATTAATTTTATAAAAATTCTTAATTTTTTAAATTTTTAGTTATTAAACTTTAATTTAAGTTTTTTTTTTACAAAATAATTTTAGCATTTTTTATATAAAATTTAATATAAAAAAAAATTACTATTTAATTTTATTATATATAAAATAATAAATAATAAAATATAAAAATAAATATATAAATATAATTTAATTATAAAATTATATTAAATTTTTAATAAATAATAAATATAAAAAAAATATAAAAAGTTAATAATATTAAGATTTTACAAATGATAAATTTTATATAATTAAATATTAATATATTTTAAAAAAATTACTTATTATAATATTATATAGAAAAATTACTAAAAAAATCAGACATTAAATATTTTTTTAATAAAATTTAACTTTTATTATATTTTAATTTTTAATATTATTAGATTAAAATATAATAAATTTTTAATTTTAATCAAAAATTTTCAAAATCTGATTTATCTAATAAATTTCTTATATATTAATAAATATATAAATTTTTTAATAATTTAATATTTTAATATAATATTTTTTTATTATATAATTAAATTTAAAATTCATTTAAAATAATATTATATTTATATTATATTATTTTTTAAATTTTTTTTAAAAAAAAATTATCTATTATATAATATAATTAAATACACATTATTTATATTCCTATTTAATTTTATATTAATATTATAAATATATAGTTAGAAATAAATTTAAGATTTAATTTTTTAATTTATTAATAAATTAATAAATATTATATATAATATAAAAAGTATATACTTAACAATATAAATGTAACATTTAAAAATCTTTCAAAAATAAAATTTAAAAAAATAAACTGATAACTTTATTCTTTGAGATAAGTTTTATTAAATTACCAGTCAGTTTTTCAAAATAAGTTTTATATAAAAAGTTTTAGGCATTTAAAATTGGATAATTTTTATATGACTGTCCTAAATTTAAAACATATATTATTAATTAAAATTTATAATAATTTAAGCTAGTATTATAGTAATTAAACCTGAATTATTATAATTTTAAATAATATACAAAAAAATGAATTAATATCTTATTTTTTATTGGTCAATTATTAATCACATAATATAAAATTCACAAAAAATTTTGAAATATTGTTAAGTTAAGACTTCCAGCACTATATATTTAAAATAAAATTTTTATAAAAAAAAATTTATTAAAATTTTTATATATTATAATATTTTTAAATAAAAATTTATTATTATTATATTATTATCCCTTTAATTATTTTATCTATAAATTTATAGATAATTTTATTTATTAATTAAAATCATTTTTAATTATTTGTAAATATTTTTAAAATATATTATTAAAAATTTATACTTTTATAATAAATTTTATGATATTTTTTAAAAATCAAAAAAAAAATGTAATTTTTAAAGATAATTTATAATAAATTATTATTAAAAAGAATTAATTTTTTAAACTCATATATCTTGCTATTAATCAATTTTAAAATTATAAAAATACTATTTTTTAATAGTTTTAATAATAAACTAAATTTTTTTTAAATAATTATTACATAATAAATTATTTTTAAAAATTAAAAAATTGAAACATTAATATATATTTATAATTATTAATTTTAAAATTTTAAAATTATTACTATTAAATATATTTTAATATAATAAATCTAATAAATTTTATTTTATCTTTTTTATAAAAATTTTTAAAAAATTTTTTTGAATAATTTTATATTTATTGATAGATAAATAAATATCTATATTATTTTATTAAGTATTTGTTATATTTAAATATTATTATAATTAATAATAATATTTATTTATCTATTACTATTATTATTATTTTTAATTTTACTTTTATTACATAAAAAGTTAAGCTATTAAAATTACTTTATAGAATAAGAAATTAATTTGAATAAATGATAATTAAAAAAAGAAATTCATAAATTTCTTATTTTTATTCTTTTAATAAATTATTTATTTATTTATTTTTTACTTTATAAAAAATATATTTATATTAGTTGCAAAATATTAAGAAATATAAAATTTTGTATTATTAATGATTTTTTGTAATTTAGTATGATTTAATTTATTTAAATATAATTATTAAAATAAATTTATATTTTTTAAAAAAATATTTTAATCAGGATAAATCATAAAATCATAGAGGGTAATATTAGAAAAAGGAAAGAAAGAGCAAAAAAGATTTTTAGACTTTTTAAAAGTATAAAAAAGATAGATTAAGCTAAATTTTTTATGTTTTTACGCATCAAATATTTTAAAATTGATTGTAAATGATATTGATTTTGTAATAGCTTAAGTTTTTCTTTAAATAACATTTATTTTGTGATTACAATATTTTTCAATACATTTAGTTTCATCAAGAATATATAAACAGTGTAAGAGAAATTTTCAAAAAAAACAAAAGAGACAAGAAATCAAATGATATTGCATCACTTGATATTTTATAATGCATACTTTATAAAAAATACAGGTAGTCTTACTAGAATTATATAAAACTATCTCATTTTGATTGTTTACTAATGCTAACTTATTCTGTAAAATGCTTTTTATATCAATATTATACTTTAGTAAAATGTCATATAAGGAATTTTTGATCTTCTTAGTAAAGTCTGTGAAAAACTGTTACTAGGCTTTTTTTTATTCTGTAATGTTTAAGCTTTTATTTAGTTAATTTGAAAAAAGATTGATTATTAATTTTCTCTTTGCATAAAATTTTAAAATGAATTTCATTTAGTTATAAATTTTTTGTTCTTCTTAAAAAAGTTATGAGTTTTTCTGTTTTATACTTATTAATCATATTAATAAGATCACAAATATCTTGATCTTTATAGTCTCATTCATAGTTATGAATATTTTGATCTCTTTCACAGTCTCATTTACAGTTAAGAATGTCCTGATTTCTTTTATTATCATAATTATAATCACGATCATAGTCACAAATGTCCTAATCTTTCTTATGAAGTTCAAAACTATTATGATTAATAGAATCAATAATTGTGACAGTGTTATTATAAACGATATTTTTAGAAATAATATTATTAATACTTTCTAGTATTTAATAATATAAAAAAAAGTGAGAAAGAATATAATCTAGACAGCAAAACTAAAATAAACCTATCAAGTAATTTATTCTCCTTCTTATTTCAAAATAAAATGAAGAACAAAAATCTTATATTTTTTGATGAAAATTTAAGTTTTTGATCTTTACCCCAGTTAAAAAATTTGCTGTATAGAATTTATTATTAAAGTGAATGAAGCTGTAACTAAAAGAAAAAATAATTATATATTAGTAAATATATAAATTTTAAAGAGGAGTAATATTATTAAATTATTTATTACATTCACTCTAATCCTATATCTTTGTATATATAGGTAAACAGAATAGGTGTTTCTTTTAAAAGCCATTTTTTAATTTTACTGAGGTTAAAGATTGAATAATTCTATATATCATTACAGATTGTTCAGCTTTATTACAATAATCTTTCAATTTATATCTGAGAAGAGCTAAAAGAAAAAAAAAGTTATGAACATATTTTTAAAATAAAGGATTTATGAATTGCATATTTCATGAACTGGAATAGATAAAGAAACATACTCATAAAAGATCTGTAGAATAATATATTTTAAGAAATAAGAAATGGATAAAAAGACAAACTTGCGAAAACTCTAAGAGAATACACATTTTAGATTTGATGAAATAAATAAAGAAGCATATTCTCACAAAGAAAGAAAACTATGTATCATAAATAAGCATTTACTTACCATTAGTCATTTTTAAAGTCAAAAAATCTGTACAAAAAGAATAGTGTCATGAAAGATAGTAAAACTAAATATCTTAGTATGATAATTATATGATAATTTATGTTATTAATTATTTAATTTAAGTTTTGAATTTAAAGATGAATGGGGTAGGTATTTATTAGAGTGATTATACAACTGATATCTTTTTTATTTACGCTAAAAATGTCTATAAGAAGCATATCACAGCAGATTTAACATACTATATAGTTTTTGACTTTTTTTAAATTCTAGCTAATCTTAGTATGCTTGAAATGAATAGAAGTTATTCAATTTTATTTTTCATTCAAAGATTCTCAAATAATTAAGCTTCCTTAAATTAATAAACCTTAGATAAAAATTTTGTAAATGCAAAAAGGTTTTAAGAGGACCCTAGATAATTATATTTAATCTATATGTATAAAATGAGGTAAATTTTAAAAAAAAATTTTAAAAAGTGATATGTAAAAAATGGGTTTTTTAGAAAAATGTGAGGAGTAAAATGAGGTAACAAAAAAAATAGTGGTAAGATTTTTTATGGTTAAATTTTCGTAATTTTTAAGGTGGTATATTATTAATTAGATAAATTTTTACATTATATATAGTAGATCATTTATTGCATTTATTGTAATTAGTTAATTTATTACAATACATAAAAAATTCAATTGTTGTCACGTTATTATATTAATAAAGCGAAGAGAAAAAAAATTAAAAATTTTTTGTTTAACATAACAACATATATAATTTGTTTTATATAAAAAAAATATTTTATTAATAAAATGAAATATACAGAAATAACACTTTCAAAACGTTCAAAAGTTAAAAAAGTTATTGATCCAAAAACTGTAATAAGTATATGTGATAAAAAAGTTCGCCTTGATAGAAACTATGATCCAGATCTTCTTGACCATCACATTAAAAAAAAAATATGTAAAAGTAATGATGGAAACTCTCAAATTACACAATTTTTTTCAGAACAAAATTTAGAAGCTTCAAAAAAAAGAATACTTTGTATTGGATTAAATAATGAAAAAGTTAAACTATATCTCTATCATGTTAGTTTTGTGATTACATTTAGTAGCAGTGTTGGCATTTAACATAGTCATATGAAAAATTTTATGACTTTATAGTCATATGTCATATGGGTTGATTGCTAGAAAAATCAGGTTCCAGGAATTTTTTAACAAAATTGAGATTTTTATTGCATTTTAGTTTTTGATGTTATTAGATTAAAATGTATTAAGCTCTTAATTTAAGTGAAAAATTTCTCAGAACCTGATTTTCCTAGAAACCCTCCCATATGACTAAATTTCATAAGTCATAAAGTCATATACAGTTGTCTTCCTCTATAGTCACCCCAGATATAAGCACTCCCTCCCTTAAAGCACATTTTATTTGGTCTCAATCTTTTTAAATAGAAATACCTCTTTATAATCACAGGTATATTATAAAATATAATTACATCATTTATAAGACCTGATATTATAATAAATATATGAAATTTATCCCTTATATAATCACAGTAAGAATTTTATCCCCTATACAATCACAGAAATCACATGATAGCATTGAATTTTGTACAACTTTTATGATCTATAGAAATATGTGTAATCGTGTAATATTTGAACAGTTTGCGTAGTACTTGCAGCTTTATTTGTGTTAAAATACCACCTATTCATTTAGAACAGAAGAAAATTCATATTGCTATTAGTATTGACACTAAAAAAAATATGTGAATATATCGTAGCAAATTCCCATATAAATCAAGGTGATATTGCTTCAATTTTTAATAAAAAACACAAAAATTTGAATATTGATAGAACTACCATTAATAAAATATGGAAAAGTCGCGAAAAATAGCTTGCAGTTTTATCTACTTCATAAACTTCACATATTTTTCACCATCATTCTGTCCAATTTCCAGAACTTGACAAAGCTATGCAAATTTGGACTTTACAAGCAATAGCCAATAGAATTCCTTTAACTGACTTAATATTACAACAAAAAGGCTTGAAATTTGCTAAAACATTAAATATTGAAGAGCAGTTAAAATATGCTAATGGTTAGGTATATAGATTCAAGTTGCGAAATAGTCTTCAAAGGGTTAATTTTTCAGGAGAAGCTAATAGTGCTCCGCTTGAAACTCTTTCAGAAGAATGTTTGCGTTTACGCGCTCTTTTAGCTAAATACAATAAGAAAGATATTTACAATGCAGATGAAACAGATCTTTTTTTTCAAATAGAACTAAATCAAATACTTAGTAAAGGTAAAATTTCTGGTCAAAAAAAGGTAAATATTTTATTGATTCTTTTTTTTCTGTTATATTTTTTTATTACATTTTTTTTGTTATATTTTTTTTGT
>CAJVPP010002215.1:0-15826 GCA_910592005.1 Funneliformis mosseae
CTCCTCTCCCTCATATGTCAACTATGCAAGGAATTCAATCTGGAACAACGTTCAATTACGGATCTCAAATACAAAGTCAAATCTATATACATGTTTAGAAAAACTTAATCAATTATGTTTAATAGGAAAATCTAAAAAAGAAAATTATAATGTATTTACCTATGATTATATACATCTTCTAAGTGTATGCCAATTTATACAGAGATTATTAAATGGAGAAGGAAAAATGACTACCAGTAGTCAAATTTCTCAGGCTATGTGGAATAAGGGAAACTACATGGCTCGATGCATTAGAAAATGGGAAAGTTATTTTATACGAACTGGTGAATTTCCTATACATTCTCAAGGAAAGCATATGAAAATTGAAAGTCTGTTGGATAATGAGGATTTTGTTGAATATTGCCAAGTATGGTTACAACAGCAAACACTGGAAATATGTTCTTCCTATAATCTAAAAATGTATATTGAGGAAACATTATTTCCAAACTTAACAGGAAATATTAAAAAAGATACAATTTCTGAAAAAACATGCAGAAATTATATGTATCTATGAGGATATAAGTATAATGAAAAGAAGAAGGATATTTATTATGATGGACATGAGAGGCTGGATGTGGTAGCATATAGAAAAGAATGGCTGAAAAGAATGTTTGAATACAAAAAATTTATGAAGGAATTTGATAGTGATATGTTGGATGTTATATTAGAACCTGAACTTAACTCAGGAGAAAAAGAATTTGTTTAAGTGACACATGATGAGTGTCATTTTTATTCAAATGATGGATGACGAAAAGTTTGGATTAGAGAGGAAGAGAGTATTTTACACTCAAAACATTTAGGGTATTCTATTATGGTTTCCAGTTTCCTTTGTCCATGTCATGGACTATTACAACTAACCGATAAGCAATTATAGGAAAATCTACACATTAAAGATAAAAATGCTTATGTTCTTCGTTCTGTATAAGTAGATGGATATTGGACCTCAGAACATATGATAGAACAGGTTTGGTTAAATTTTTTTTTTATGATAAAGAAAAAAATTTTTTAAATGCTAAATCAACTTACTTTTACCTTTATAATATAGCTTGTACAAAAAGCAATTCCAATATTTGAGGTATTACATCCTGGATGTATTAGTATTTTTTATTTTGACCAGTCAACCAACTACAATGCTATGGCAGAGAATGCACTGATCGTAACAAAAATGAATTTGGGACCTGAAGGAAAACAACTCATAATGCGTGACGGATGGTATATCAATGAACATGGAGATAAATGCAAACAGTCTATGATATTTCCAAATGACCATTCAGTAAAAAGCCTAAGAGGAAAACCAAAAGAAATCAAAAAATTCTTGAGAAACGTAATCTTTGGCTTAAGGAAAGGATTAATTTAGTATGCAAAAAATGTTTAAACAAGGATGTTGATGATGACTTAACAAGATAGAATTGTTATTCACGACAAATATTATCTTTACAACCCAACTTTCTTGAATAACGGTCAGCATTAGAAGAAAGAATTACTGGATCAGGACATATTTTTGAACGGTATCCAAAGTTTCATTGCGAATGTAACTTTATAGAGCGGTACTGGGGCTTTGCGAAATGAGAGATTAGGGGATTATATAATTATAACTATTCAGACCTACTAAAGCATATTTCTGAGACTCTTAATAGCGTTCCTATTACAACCATTCGAAAGTTTGCACGTAAATCATGAAGGTATATGGATGCATATGACAGAGGACTAGAGGGTAGGACTACTGAATGGGCTGTTAATAAATACAAAGTCACACCGTCGGCTGCCAGAAAATATTGAAAGAATGATGGATGATTAGTAAGATAATTAATTACATTATAATAAAGAATACAATACTTAGCTTTATATCATTCTCTTTAAATTTGCAAAAGTTTCTTCACAGCATTCAAAGAAAAAAAACTTGCTGTGTGGCATTATTCTAAATTTAACATCCGTTAATTACACATAGTTACACAAAATCGTGCATTTTTATTGGTCGGTTTCTTGTCACATAATAAAAGATCATCACCAAAAATTTGAAACAATTGTCGAGTTAAGACTTCCGACACTATAGTTAGCTTTTAGAGAGAATAGTAGTAGTTAAAGCTATTAAATGTATTAATGATCATTTACATAAAATATCCTATTTGGAATATAAATTTATCCTAAATAATCATTTCAATACATGATCACTGCAAAAGCCATTTTTTTTAAAAAAGCTTTGTTATGATTATTTTTAGTATACTAAAACTTCAGAATAAATTTAGATTAATATTTTTTAAAGATTTATTAAATGTGTTAAACTTTAAAATCTTAAAAATTTATATATAAAAATACTTTATTAAAAAAAATTAAAATACTTTTATCTTATGTTTTTATTAAACTGTGGCTTTTATATATATACTTTTATATTATATTATAAATAAATAAATATAAATAAAGAGAAAATTTATATATTGCATATGCGATATTATCGCTGCTATTTATGTGAAACCCTATTTGTCATCTCGGTTAGTGTCACATTGTTTAGGTTTGGGTTAGGGTAAGGATATATATATAAAGGCGATGTATAAGGAGTATCGCCCCCCTGCGATGAATAAATTTACTCTTAATAAAATTAGAAATTTGTAAAAAAAAAAGGATTAAGATCATGTGAATTGATTAATTTATAAATAAATGATAATTTTTAAAAATCAAAGTATTCATGGGCTTTTAATATGGATGATATAAAATCAAAGGACAAATACAAGGAGAAGGCTTTACAATATATAAAAAAAGAAGGGAGCACGCGACCACTTTCATTTTATGAACTTAAAAGGCAACTTGGAAATGATGTCGGTATTCTTCAAGAGTTGGTCGCTGAAGATATAATGTACGTACCTGATATTGAAACATTTTTTAAAATAATTTTAAAACTTAAAAATGTTTTCCTTTCTTTTTATTCATTTCAAGACTAGAACAAAAGGTTGAAATAAACGGACTTTCATCGGATACATCGTTCGACGTCATAACTTTATATTTTAACAAAATCAATAAAGAGCTTCAGCCGAAAGACAATTTAACGACTACATTAAAAGTGATTGTCATTCATTTTATTTTATTTTAAAATATTTATACATAATTTCATTAATTTCAAATTATGCGTTGTTAAAACAGAGAAAATTTCCAGCAGAGGAATCGAATTCACAAACAGATCCTAAATCAGTGGACCTTAACTCTCAAATTCAGTCACTTAGAAGTCGGCTTTGTGAATTGAACAATATCGAATTGAATTTGAAAATACAATTACGGTATGTGTTGAAGATCTTTTAAACATTGATTTTTTTTTTTTTTTATTAAAATTTGTCCTTTAATAGAGAAAATTTGGACATACAAAAGACGTTGGATAATCACTACCGTCAATTGCACGAATATAATGAAATAAAAGATACGGGACAAATGTTGTTTGGGAAGTGTGCAGAAATTGAGGGTACAACAACAAGGGAAATATATAAAAAGTTTGAAGTTGAACTAAGTGATTAAAAAAGAATAAATAAATAAATAGCATTTTACTATGATGGTTCAAAATCTAAAATAGCAATCGTTCCACTTAAATAACCGACTATTACACGTCGGTGATCCATATTTAAGGTTCTAACAACTTCTTTGTTAAGGATAGCTTTATATTTCCCTTGAGGATACTCTATTTCCATAGGTTGACTCGTTTCTACATTACACAAACAGTGCGGTCGCGTCGCATTAGGTTGACATGTCTCATTAAGTAATATCAATTGCAAAGTACCAGAATTAACACTTATCATCCTTCCTCTTTTTGTATCAAAATCATAAACCCTAGAGTCAGAACAAAGTCTTATTATATTTAAGATATTTGATGATGATACTATCTGATCAGGAAATCCGTTCATTGAGTCCTCTGCACTTTTTGATAAAAGATAATTTTGAATGTAACTCCATCCTAATAATCCTTCATTAAAAGGTGCTGAAAAAATGCAATTCCCATTCGGTATATCAAACGCTTTGATGCTAGAACTACTAAGAGACAAAATGGTACTTTCAAATATTCGAATTTGCACCGCTTCTGCTGGTATAGTTGCTAATTTTTCTCCCGTTCTCCAATTCCAGACAATTAAGCTTCCATCGAATGCGCATGATGCAACATATGATTTAGATAAACTAATACATCTTACAGCGCTAACATGTCCGCTCAATTCCCTTAATAGCTCACCAGTTTCCATATTCCAAATGAAAGATGAACGAAAAAATGTAGACGCGGCTACAATTTGTTCTTCGAGCAAGAAATCCACACAACTAAAAGAGTTTCCACACAATGTACGGATACATTCTCCTGTGTCGATATTCCAAATTCGAACCGTTCTATCTGCTGATCCAGTTACCAAAATATTTTCTTTTAATTTAGCATCCGATATACGTTCTTTATGACCTCTAAGGATGTTTACTGTCTGAACTCGTCCATTAATCCAATTTACTTCTCTTCGATATTGTTTTTGATACCATTTTTTCCATCCTTCTTTTGGAATATTCATATTCTGTGCTGACTTGGCACCTTTATCTATTTTTAACATCTCCAAACATTTCAATCTCCATATTGCAGATTCATTAGTAATATTCATCCATGTCTTACAAACCTAAAATATTATTGAGCATTAAAATTTCGATAAATGACAAAATCTTTTGAAAAAATGACAAATATAAACTACCTCGCGACAAGCACATAAGTTTTTACCGTCAAGGAATGCAAATATTTTCACTGAAAGTTCAGGGGGTAAAGATCCGATAATATCAAATGCACCAAAGCCTTTTAATTTCAATCCTTGTTGTAAGGTAAATACTTCGTGTGGGTCACATTCTTCAACAAGAGACAGCAAGCTATAAGATATCAGGACTGTTTTTTCTTACACGTAAAACTTTAAAGACATTTCATTAAGTTAATTTTTAAGACTTACAAAATTTTACGTTTTTCCCTGTCGAGAATTCTAAATTCAGATAATACTCTTTCTATTTCGTTTTGCATAATAAATTTTTTTATTTTTTTTTTTTCCTTTTTTTTTTTTCTCTTTTTTGAATATTTTATAGACTATTTTGTGTACCACTTATTATTATCTCCTGATCGACTACCATTCATACTGTTGAAAAGGTAATAAGTGATAATATTAATTAATACATTTAATTAATAAGTAATAGTAATATTCTATCTTAATCTTGCTTTCCATTACAAATATAAAGCTTAAAATATATGGGAATAATATAAAATAATTTATATTTTCATTAAAAAAAAAAAGATACGTACAATTTCTATTTTTAAAAGATTTAAGAATACGTTAATATTGCTTTGTTTCATTATTATCGTCCAAGTTTATAAAACATTTATGATTGGATTTTATCTCAATAATATTATATAAAAAAAAAAAATTAATAATTGTACTTATACATATAAATTGAAAGATATTTTCTTTGTGAAAACAAGTCATCTGGGAAAAAAATAGTAAACCCTCGATTTCAATAGTAAAAAATTTGCAATTGAATTATCACATATTTTAGTGGCACAGATCATAATTTTCACAAATTTTAAATTTTAATTTTACGAAAATGAATGAAATTAAAATCTATTAAATAAAAATTAGGAGTTGCCGAAGAAAAAGCCGAAAAATTGAATAAGTTAGTGAATCTGAAGAGCGAATTGAGGAAGTTGAATGGTAAATTAAGAAAGAAAAAGATGAGGAAGTAAAGAGAATGAGGGGAATAAAGATGTTTTGGACGCTGAAATAAAAAATATTTAGAGGAAGAGAAAGGTACATTTCAGAAGGCGATAGAAGTGAAACAATTGCAAATTACATTAATTAAACAAGAAGGTAATCGTTATTTTAATTATTAGTCAAATTCTGAACTAACAAATAATTTTTAACTCTAGCTTTCCCAGTGATGGCAAATGACCAAGGTCATTTGGCGATTTTGAAAATGACCTCTGAATAGATCTGGTCATTTGTCATTTGGTAATACAAGGCCAAATTTTATATGCTGTCCAGAATTACGTTTGAAACATAATTATTTTGGCCAGAATTATTGAGATCACACGATATAATTTTTAAATGACACGTCATTTGTCATTTAATGTTGAAACGACCCAAATGACACTTACTATCACTACATCACATATCAATCTTTTCTTTCCTTTCCTTTCTTCTCTTTAAAAACTTTACTTATAAGATAATAATATAATTTAGTATTTTTTTTTATTAAAAATCGGAATTTTTTTACAAAATAATTAGTTTCGTATTGTTAAACAGTATGGAAAGTGCACGCGATGCTCTACAAGTATGATAATCTTTGATTAGCAATTAATTTATTGTTGTTTTCCTTATTGTATTAATCTATTTAATTTTTATTAAAATTGAACTGCACTTCCGTTAGATGATTTCTTTACCGGATCCCCTAAATTAATACTTCCTAAGGGTACACATTAAACTTCTGAGAATTTCTCGATCCCACAATTTGCACTGGACGCATTTGTTGGCATCAATAGGCAAAATAATGGTTTCTGGCTTTCGAATCTCAATCAAAATCAATGATGCCACAATCTAAAGGCTATGAAGTAAAGGGAAATCAGGTACTTTTTAGATAAAACGCCATTTGCATCCATAGCGACAAGGTAAAGAAAAAGCAATGTAATCGCGAAACAAAACTTCCACAATCGTCTCGGGCACGAAATATAGGAATCCATCTTCTTTAGAGAGATGGAGGCTTGAAACTAGCCATCCGTTCAAAATTAATATTTGATTCACGCACAATATTCAGCGGAGTCACTTAGTTTTCGACGTTAAGTAATTTATTATTGTTGTTATCAAATTTAATTTTAATTTTTAATATTTTTATACCTTGTGATTTATTTTTATGATTTTTATCTTGTCTACAATGGAAATATAAGAGGAAAACAAATAATATCATTGAGTTGTAATAGGGATACAAAATTAATGATCGGATCATTTTATTTTCGTATATAAATTATTTTTTTTTTTTTTTACAAAATGTAGGAAAAATATTTCGTTGCTGTTGAAGTTGAGGAAGAATATTTCGTTGTTGTTGAAGTTGGACTTGAAGAATATTTTGTTGCAATTGAAGAGGAGCTTGAGAAACTTCTTGCTGAGAGTTAGGCAAAATTAAACGCGGAGTTGAACGCGTAATGTTATTTTTTTCCTCTTTTGAGGTCCAGAACTGGAAGAGCTAACACGTTTAGTCGAAATTTTCTCATTATGTTCCTTAAATTTTTAAAGTGTATTAAAAATTTTACTAGACACCAGACGTGTTTAAAAAAGCGATCAAAAGATACCACGTTTTTTTTGATTTTAATACTTTATCGATCTTTAAAATTTATCCAACTATTGAATTTATTTCACGTGATTAAAATATTAACCAATAAAATTGACAATCAAAATTTTTTGATCACATGGGGCGGTCAAGACCTCCGAAACTGTATATGTCACGTGATATATACTTTAAAAATATTTATTTATACATGGGGTTGGACGCCCAAATTTTGAGTAATTTTGTTATTAAGCTAGTTTTATTCACATGCTTATGATTAGCAAAGTGAATCAATAAAAAAAATTTTAACTAAAAAGTAGATTTTCTGTTTTTTTACTGACCGTTTTCTCAAAAAATTGAAAGAACGAACAATAGCAGCAAACTATCCATATGGTTTTAATGAAAAGTATTTCTGAAGCGAAAAGATGTGACTCTCTATATTTATACTCACTAGTATAACTTTAGTCCTTAAGTTATACTTCAGAAAATGACATATCAACTTTATTAGAATTTGTTACCTTGAACATTGATTTCATAACTAGATCAACTTCAAAACAAATGAGAAACTGCATGGCATGTGAAATAAGCATTTTGTTACAGTTAAGAATAGAAACAGTTTAAAATGAATGACTCTGAGTCAGTTCTGAAACTGAATATAATTTCTGCATATTCTGGGTTTTCCTAAATTACAAACCATTTTAACCAATTTTAAAAATTGAACCAAAACTGACTCTGGACTAGTTCTAAAAGTCAGCTAAATCAGATTATCATCAAATTAAAAGTAATAATAAGATGAATTTGTTGGATAACTAGTCAAAAAAATTTTTTAAATTGATCATCACATGATGTTCTATTAGTATAAATTTAATTTAATGCTTAAAGTTTTAATTTACTTAAGAAGAGTCGAAGTAGAACCAAAGAGGAACTGAATTGGAACTGATAGAACCGTCCCCATTCCTAATCACAGCTGCAAAAATATTGAAAATTAAGGAAAGTATTCTATCTTTAATTCTTTTTTTTCATTTTTTAGGGAACTCGCGTTAAGTTTCACCCTGACTGCAAGTATAGATATTATCCTTCTCCCTAGTGAAAATTTCAGAAGCTTCAATCAAGTTTCGCACTGATTGCAAGTATAAGTGTCATCTTCATCCACATTTTTGTGAATCTTACAAGTTGACTTGATGAGCTATTTATTAGAAAACATAGAGTAATTATTTTTATTTAAAATATTAGGTAGTTGTAGATAAACCCAATTGGTCTTGTATCTTTAAAGAAAGATTTAAAGTAAGCTATAAAATCCTTATGCTTATTATTTTGATCAATTTTATTGATAATTAAATATACTAATACATTAACATATGATAAATGCAGATTTCAAGTAGTCGTCGCGAAAAAATATATACAATGTATTCAAATGAGAATGAATGTATTGGGGAGTAACTTTTAGAAGATCAGAGAAAATGAGTTAGAGAAGATAGAACTATAACTTCAGATACAAAAAAACAAATATAATTTACACAGGTTCTATAAATTCTGTACAGGTATAATATATCATTTTTTTTATAATTCGATACAGATCAAAACATTTAACGTTTTCTTTATTGACCTCAGTGAGACTTCTATTAAGACTACAGAAATTGCTTTAATTATTTAAAAAATTGGGATTATATTTCTTCCATTGTGTATAATAAATTACTTTTCTTAATATTTAAGATAATGTCAGCGATAGTAAAGGACTTGATCAAAATGATGAAGAAAATTCTGATGATAATCATGATGAAGAGGATTTTAGTAAACACAATAATAGAATAAAGATGGAAGAAGTTAAACGAAGCAAGCTGGTGATTGCAAAAAATCTTCAGGTAATAGTATTAATAATTATTTGTATTCTAACTATTCTAATAATATTTTGCATATAAAAGATGAAATAAAAGCTAAATATTCAGCAAAGTATTGCAAATTTTGTCCAGAAAACAAATGGAAATTACCTACTGAAAAGTTCATTAAAGATATTCTTTATGAATATACAATAAATTTGGATCATAAAAGGTAGACATTTAAGGCATTCATAGGGTTTGTTATAATTACAATCTAATTATAAAGTTATGCTCTTAGCTATCTACACAGTTTTATTATTGACACAAGTGATGAAATGATAATGAATTTTTTCAGTGAATCTGACCAGCAACCAGTGTTGTCATGAGATATTGATGAGACACTGACAGGATATAGATAGGATAGATAGGACATTTAAGACATAATGTGAGACAGATTAGGATATATAGTTAGAACAACAAATCTCTGGATAGACATCACTGCTAGCAACACATCAGAGAGTGTAATATTTCTTCAAAACTACAAGTAGATGATATTTTGCTAGATTTTCTTTTACTCTACTGACAAGTGAATATAATCAATTACTACCGCTAATATATAGTAATGCATATAAACTATTATGTTACATTTGTGTCCTTTAGAATAATCCTTAAAATCTGCATAGGGTAATCAATATCAATATAAATTTATTATCTTATAATCCATAAGGAAATTATGATTATTATTATGTTTATGAATTTTTTTATCATTTGGGAGTGATCAGTAAAAAAAGGGGAAAATCCATTTTTTAATCAAAATTTTTTTATTGATTCATTCTGCTGATCATGGTTATGTAAGTAAAACTAGCTTAATAACTAAAAATATTTAAAATTTATGATTTCTCCCTTTTCTATTGACTGCCTTCCATTTGTGAGTATTAATAAAAATTTTTGTGCATTTTTAATATTATTTGAATTAAACTTGTTATTATATTCCTCTAAAAATAAGCAACATATTTTTGCTATATTGATTATTTTCAGATATGTTTGACAAATTTACGATATACAATCTAAAATTCTGCTAATTCATTAATAAATTCTGTGATTATTAATCATATTAATCATTAAATATCATGTAAAATCGTGAAAAAAATATTTTATTCAGCTAAAATATTACATTCTATAAAAAAAGAATTGTTAAATGAAAGGTTATTAAAGTTAATGTTTCAAAACCAGTTTTTAGTTTTTAGTTTCAGCTTATTTTAATTAGAAACTGATTTGGAAAATTTTTCTTAAAAAATCCAGTTACTGGTTTTTTATATAAAACCAGTTTGTTTTAAAGACCAGTTTGTATTACAAGACTGGTTTATATTTTTAATATATAATTAGTTTAATTATGATAAATATATTATAATAAAATATAAATTTTATTATAATTATATCAGTGTTCATTCTAATCTAACATATTTATATTCTTTTATATATATATAGCATTGCATATTGCATATTCGATTTTTTGTTCCTCTTTCAAAAAATGAAAGATCTATCTAATAAAAAGCGAAAAAGAGAAAACTCAAGCATTATTTAGAACTAGAACTCTGAATCAGTTCAGATCAACCTGTTTATCTAACCTGACCTGACCTGAAAATCCAGATCAGATTAGTAGATTTTCAGGTTAATATCAGGTTAGGTCAATAGGTCGAACTGATCTGATCTGACTTGACAAAATTTAGGTCAACAAATTATCATTCTTGAATGATGTTTTATCATTCAATTAAAATGATTTGTTATCATTCTTGAATAATAGTTTTATTATTCAAGAATGATATTTTTATAATCTAAGAATAATATTTTATTATCTGAGAATGATGTTTTTATCGTTTAAGAATGATAATTTTATCATTTAATTAGAACGATTTATTATCATCTGAGAACGATAATTTTATCATTCAAGAATGATGATTTTATTATTCAAAAATGATAATTTATCATTCAAGAATGATGTTTTATTATTCAATTAAAATGATAATTTATTATTTAAAAATGATAGTTTTATCATTCAAGAATGATGATCTTATCGTTCAAGAATGATAGTTTTATTGTTCAATTAGAATAATTCATTATTGTTTAATTAGAATGATTTATTATCATTTTTGAACGATAGTTTTATTATTCAATTAGAATGATTCGTTATCATTTGAAAATAATAATTTTATCATTCAAAAATGATGATTTATCATTCAAGAATAATGATTTTATCATTTAAAAATGATGGTTTTATCATTCTTAAATGATAGTTTTATCGTTCAATTAGAACGATTCATTATCATTCTTAAATGATAGTTTTATCATTCAATTAGAATGATTCATTATCATTCAAAATAATGATTTATCATTTAAGAATAATAATTTTATTGTTCAAAAATAATGATTTATCATTCAAGAATGATAGTTTTATTATTTAAAAATAATGTTTTATAATTTGATCAGATCAGATCAGGTCAGATCAAATAAAAATTTAAATCAGGTCAGATTTTTGTTTGACCTGACCTGATCCTTTCAGTTCAGGTAATTTGATTGACCTGACTTGAACTGACCTATTTAGAGTTCTATTTAAAACTATTTTTTAAGAAGTATAACAAGAAAAAGTAGCAACTATATCTTATTTGTCAAATATGTAAAAATAACAATATTATTAAATGCTATAAATAGTCAAAAAATATGTCAACTTTTACTACTTAAGATCATCTTTGATGAGATTATAAAATTAATAAAGATCATCCAGAAGAACCTGAAGCTATAAATGGTGATATTAGAGATACTATAAAATATATCACTATGAAATATCAACTATATCTTAAAGAATTACTTATCCCATTTATTATTCTTGATTGTCAACCATTGAATATCTTTCAAAATAATGCATTTTGAGAAATACTTTATAAATTTAAACTGGGATTTAGGATACTAACTGAAGAGCAATATAAAAAAATGATATATTAATGGTTACAAATAGTCAAAAGATCAACTTTTGAAGTTAATAAAATCAAGTGCAAACAGTATTAATTTTATGACAGACATGTGAACATTCTACTTAAATAATATTTATATTAGTGTAATAATTTTGTGATTAGATCAAGAGATAAAATTATATGAAGTATTAATCAATATGAAGCTGTTATTTAACTCTCATACTGCTAAAAATATCAAGGACTATTTGAAAAGTATTCTTGAAGAGTGGAATTTAAAAGAAATATGTTTTGCAGCTATAATAGATAGTAGCATAAATATCAAAAAGCAATTTGTTGATGAACAATATTACACAAATAAGTTATGCTGCACATATATTATATCTTAATATTACAAAGACTTATAATTAATTAAGCAATTTATTAAAAAAGTTAATAATATTATTTTTTTTTACTTTTAGTCCAAAATAAAATGAACAATTAAAAAAAGCATAGAAAGAACAAAGATTTTTAAAAATACTTGAAATAATTAAAGACATTCATATAAGATAGAATAGTATGTATCTAGCTTGAAAAAGATTATTAGAAATAAAAGTAGCTATACAATGGCTTGCGAATACTTTACATTTAATATATATAAAAAATGATAAGGATAATGGTGATTATTTAAAGTTAATTGTGTTTACAGAAAATAAGTAGAAATGAGTATTTATTGTTATTTTTTTTAATAATTTAATTTTTATTTTTTAATTGAAACATTTTCATATTTGAAGTACAATAATAGTAACAATAATCTATTTTACTAAAAAATAGTTTGTTACAAGATTTAGTAAATCTTTTAAAATCATTTTTTGATGTAATGAAACTTTTATCAAATTCAAAATATATCACTCTTAATTTCGTATATTTAACATATATTTTTAATGGAAAAATTTTCGATAAGCAATAAATCTGATAATGAATTATTTGATTTGATTTATAATTCTAAACATGAAGATAATACAACATAATATATTATATTAAAGAATCTCTTTAATGAATTTTTTATAAAAATTTATTTTTTTTTACTTATTTAAAATATTTTTTCATAATTTTAATTTATTAATTTACTCAAAAAATTTTTTTTAAAGATGTCAAAGCAAATGTTAATAATATACAAAATAGAAATCTACCAATAGTTGATAATGAAGGTAATGAAACAAGTTCAGATGATAAACTTGTACAAAATTCAATAGTAGAACAAAGACTTATTAGAAACTTACTAAAAGGAACAATAGGGAGAGGATAAAGGAGAGGAAGAGAAAGAAAGGGAGAAGGCAGAGGCAGAGGCAGAGATGAAGAAAGATGAATAAATGTAGATTTTAGATTTTGAAACAGAAGAATCATTGAAGCTCCAGTTAATACTAAACTTCTGGAAAAAGTCAAAGCCGCTTGTTATTTATTCATGAAAAAATATTGGAATATGATAAAATATTTGCGAGATCACGTTTTATCTAAGTGGCTTTTTTTTGGGCGATCTAATGATTAATCTTGTAGTTATTAATTATTATTCTTCAAATCAATAAACAAAATGTCAATTTCACCAATAAATTTTCCAAAATGGCTGGAAGAACATAGTGACAAATTACAACCACCCGTTAACAATTCTATATTACAGCATAATGACGATTTTATTATTATGGTCGTTGGAGGTCCTAATGCTCGAACCGATTATCATATTAACCAAACAGAAGTATGGGATTTTTTTTTAAAGGTTTATTGTTTGAATTTAAGTTCATTTCTATTTATATCTATAAAAGGAATGGTTTTACCAGTATAAAGGAGAAATGTGCTTAAAAGTTGTAGATAACGGGGAATTTAAAGACATTCCTATTGGAGAGGGCGAAATGCTATTATTGCCTGGTAGGTTGTTATTAAAGGAAAATAAAAAAAAAATTCTTTGGAAAATTTATGTTAATATTTTTCTTTAATCGATTAATTTAAAAGCTAATACACCACATAATCCCATTCGGTTTGCTAATACGGTTGGTATCGTAATCGAAAGGCGTCGAAGACCGGAAGAAATTGGTAAATCAACGAGATCACTTTTTTTTTTTTCTTTTTGAAAATATTCTTTATTTAACTTCTCTCCCTTTCCGTCTTGATCTTTGAAGATCGACTTCGATGGTATTGTACACAATGTAAAGAAATAATTTATGAAGAATCATTTCATTGTACAGATTTAGGTACACAACTTAAACCTATTATTGAAAAGTACTCCGCTAATGAAGATTTAAGAAAATGTAAATCTTGTGGACTTATTAATCTTGCCAAGTAATTCGATTGGTGGATTGGAATGAGAATCAGATTATATCATTTCGTTTCATATGTTTGTGTATATATATATATTTATATATATTTAATTAATAAAAACATTTAGCAACTATTAACTGATGAGTCGGATCGATCAAAGTGATAATACATTGATTTATCAATAAACTTTTTCCTTTATAGCTGGAAATGCTTGTTAAATTACATGTCATATTCACAATGTTATGTAGATTTAAACAATTTGGGATGGTGCAATTTGAAGTATTATGTATGTTTTAATACCAAAAATTGAAAAGATTAAAAGTGTTAGAATTAATGGTCTTTTAACTAGAAAAGGAGTTTAAAGGATTTATTAATATCAATAAATGATAATAATGAAAAATTGTTAATTAGTTAAAAAATTGTTAGCATTGATAATACATTAAAATAATTTAATAGTTCATATATAATAATAATATAAATTTTAGAATTTATTTATTTTTTTTTTATAATTTTATTTCTTAAAATTAAAAGATCAATAAACTAAAAATTATAATTTTATATACAATTCATTTTAGTATAATCATATCATTATTTATTATTTTAACTTATATTATTTAATTATAATAAATTTTTTTTAGTATTAAATTTATAAATTACATAAATATAAAATTATAAGTTCATTATTTATATTTAGTTAAATTATCAAATATATAAAATTAAAAAAATTCTTTTTAAAATTTGAAAAATAATATGATAACTTTATATTTTTTAATAGCATACTTTACATATTTTGTATTAAATCTTTTTTATAATACTTTTTTATAAGTATTTATATATTTAAAAAACTTTTATATATAATTTTAAATTTGAATAATATTAGATTTATAATAAAATTTAAAATTAAAAAGTAATTTTAAATTTTTAAATATTATATAATTTAAATTAAATTTATCTTATTATATAATATGCAAAATTATTAAGTAAAACTTTTCTGATTATAGAAATGTTATTTATAACATTTTATATGAATTGCATTAACATCAATAATAAGAATATTTGAGGAAAAAATGATTTTAATTAAAATAAGAATAGCAAAAAAATGAAAATATAAAAAAAAAATAATAAATAAAATATTGATTTTAAAAAATTGTATAAATAATTTATTATTATTAAACATATATTTTCTATTAGAAAAGAAAATAAAGATTTAAAATAATTAATAAATTATAAGATGATAATGATTTATTAATTAGAATATTTTCTGATAAGAAACTTTATCTTTTAAAAATAGATAAATGTTACTATTCTCTAAAAAATAATAAAACAAGTAAAACAGATAAATAAAATATATCAAAAAAAATCATTATTAGAGATTTGAGTTGATATTCTAATACTATAAATAATTCATTAATT